>ML804241.1:0-13646 GCA_009831015.1 Picea engelmannii | reverse complement strand
ATTGTTGAAACTACTTGAGTTGTTTGACATTGAAAATTGGGTTGATGTTTGGATAGTTTGGTAAATCTGGCTTGGTTGCATTTTCTCTGATTTTCTTCATACAATGAAATAGTTTCCACCTCAGGCTTCAATTTCAGATTTGGCCCTGTTGTCACTCAAAATGAACTTCTCAAAAGTTCATTTTGATTGATTTGGTATTGATGGTTCATGGATACATTAGCAGATGAACTTCTCATTGGAAGTTCATCTTTCAACATCGATGGTTCATGGATACATTAAAGGGTGAAATTTTCATGAGTTCATTGGTTTGGCATCGAAAATTCAAACTTCATGGATACATTAGGGGATGCAATTCTCATCGAGATTTCATCATTTAGATAGGATGATTCATGGATACATTAGAGGATGAGATTTTCATGAGTTCATTGTTTTGACATTGACGGTTTGCGAGTGCTTCAACCAAACTTAGCAAATGGTCGAAGTTCTTCATTCTCATAGTTGAAGATTGAATATTGAATAGGTTATCTTTAGCAAGAAGAGGGTGCCCCGCTTGTGATATTCCAGGCAGACCTTAGTGCTTTCATTTAGTTTTGTAGTGCCTTTCAGTGTCTTTTCAGTGCTTTTAAAGTGCATGAGAAAGGCACCTCATTTTTTTACAATACTTTCTAAAGAAAGGGTCAACTTTATGTTCAAATTTATACCTATATCTCAGTCACCGAGATTGCTGCCAATAAATTATCTTAACAGAAAACATCAATGTTGATATAAAATATGAATTTATGTAGTAACCTACAACTGAGATATAAAACATAAAATTTGTAGTGGAAACATACAATAAACCAAGAATAAAAAACACATAGACACCAGAAGCACCCTGGAACCCCAGTGTGGAGAAAAACCAACAAAGGAGGGCTTCTTATTGAGGCTTCTAAGGAATTTTACGAAAAAATACAATACATAAATTTCTTATAGAAAATTTATGGGCAGGGTTTTTCCTCTCCACAGACTCTGTATGGCCCAACTAACTCAACACTCCTTGTTATCGCTGTAATACTGTATGGCCTTTGGTACATCCTATTGTTGACTAAAGTTGCACCCAGAATTGGCCATGTTCTCTGCTGAACAAAATGGATGAATCTGGCCAGTCCTAGATGAGGATGTAGAGCCCTAATTCACCTTCCTTTCTGTTGTAAAACTTGGCCTGAGTTGAGCCTGGTGCTGGCAACATCATATTTCCCTAAACCTGATCTCTTCCATCTTCCTTTCCATACCAGAATCACTCTCCTCAATTGTTTCTTTCTCCAACACAATTCTCCCTCCTTCCTTAGCCTCAAGCACCCCTTCTTTTTCTCACTTTCTCACCCACAAATGAGAATATGTTATGTACTCTCACCCTCAACCTCCTTTCATCTACCTAGTAGCCTCTCATGCTCTTTGACATGTGTGCCAAGGCTTGGCCTCAATGTCTGAGAGTTGGGGTTGTTGGAGCCCACTCTGCACTAGGAGGTGTGTCCCCCCTTGGACATGGGCCCACACTCCACTAGAAACCACCTTAGAGGTGCGTCCTCCTTGGTTTAGGTCCCAGGGGGCAACATGACAGTCATCACAAAAACATAGGGGTTCTAATGTTTGTATACTTCACTTTCAAGATGTTTTTAAACACCAAAAGGAAGAGCCAAATCCCATAATAGAGAGATTTGATCCTTTTGCTTCTGTTGTCTGAAATGTTGATAAAGATGACAACGTGCTTGTTAGTCAATCAAGTTATGTTTCATTTAACATTGGATCATATGAGGACAAGATTGAGTGATGTTGTGCCTATGGATGCTTGGAATTATCTATTAAGCAGGCCATGGAAGTATGATAGGAATGTCATTCATAATGGAAATGAAAATACTTATAAAGTGTATAAAGAAGGTAAGAGGATTTACTAGAAACACAACATAGTCTGAAAACACAAATCTAGGGGACTATATAGCATCTATAGGCCAGAGCTTTCATAATGAAAATAAGCCCACAACAATGCATTTGCTATCACTTGAGTCCATGGGCTCTAGGATTGACCTTCGTAGTCATAAGATATGATGTGTGTGGTCATTTGAGTCCATGGGCTCTGGGATTTACCTTCCTTGCAATAATATTTGATGTGTGCTAACATGACAATGTACACTTTCAACAAATATGAACAAAAACATTCGAGACACTACAAACACGTATACCCAAAAGAAAAAGGAACTATAAATACTTGTGAACCAATGGTCGTTTTTGGCCAAGTAAATTATATGATTATTACAACATGCTCACTCGTAGAGATGAACTCATAGAGAACTTGTACTCTTCTTTATTAATTTGAATGTTGATGAGAATCCATTAAAATTTTCTCTAATTTTTTTTTAATATCAAAGCAAACGACCAAAATGGCTTATAGAATAGTCTATATGTCTTAGAGAGTCACAAGAAATATGGGGAATAGGATGAATATTTCTAAACATTTAGTGAGAAGACTAGAGGCTTTTGAAGTCAGGCTATAGTATGAGGAGTTTGAATTAGACTATAAGACTATTAAGGCTCAAGTTGGTGTGGCACACCCTATGGAGAGGATAATAGAATAAATCTATAAGAAAAGCACCAAGGTTGAGGAAAGTGTTTTAGATTTTAAAGGGGATTTGAACCCTAAGTTGTTCTTGGATTGGATATGGGAGTGGTAGAGGTATTTTGAAATGGAAAACCTTTAGATTGTGGAGTAGGAGAATCTTTCTTTGTATTTATGGATGTAGTCCCACTATTTTTTTTTATTGTTGTTATTATGTTACTTTTCCTCTTATTCTTTTAGCTTTTAGCTTTCTAGCTTCTAGCTATAAGAGTTGCTCTTGCACTTCTAGTACTTATCACCACTAATGTACATTTTGAGTCCTCCTGACCTACTATTATGGTCATTTGTGGAATTTAATAATATTCTCTTATCTTTAGGAGGATGACCTGAGAAGAATGAAGTCTTTAGTAACCATGATGAAAACATATTTACACATTGGTGTGATAATGTATGTAGAGCTAGAAAACAACAATGGAAAGGAAAGATTAGATTGTGCCCAAAAATGTTGAGGCATCTGAAAGGAATTTTTTTACCCTCAGATTACTAGAAAAATCTAAACAAGTAGATCCAAAACTTAGGACAAAAGGGTTTATTTGTGCAAAGAATACACACAGTTTTTGAGATTACAAATCAGGACAAACTTGCAAGAAGATGAAGAATAGGAAACAACTATGCATCTTAATGGGTTGTATTATCACTCTAGTGTGAGTTAGCTGTAATGAAAGGTGAATTTAGTAGATGAAGCATATTAGTATGCTTTAGAGGCCGAGGAAAAGATAAGATGGAGAAAAGGAAAAATGGCAAGTAAATGTGGCAAGAGTTCCTTATTGATTACAATAGGGATTTCCTCAAGATCTGTTGAAATTCAATATCCTCATGAATAGAACGAAGAGGAACAAGATTCAAAGGAATAAGAATCCATGAAGGTAAAGAGGAAAACTCTAACTTTTAAGGAATAGGAGGCTTTGGTGTTGGAGGTAGAGGTAGAGGGAAACCTACATATGGTTATTGAGGCCACTAAAGTGATAAATATGTAGTGGAGTTCATGGATCCCAATATTTTCCTTGTGACATTGGAGTTGCAAACAAAATTGTGGTGGCTAAAGAACCTCGAGCAAAACATATCAAAGTTGAAATTTGAGAGAGCTTAATGATCCAATGTACTATAATTATTAGAAGTAAGATATTCTATATGTTGACTGGAGGAGGAGAAGTGTCTTTGAACCCTTTGTAAGAGTCAAGGTAAGGTGGTATGCAAAGTAATTATTTATTGTTAGTGTTTGAATAGTTTTTAAAGTAAAAAGATGGTACATGAGTGATATCTTTATTTTATTCCAAAATTGAATCCATATAATATTTCTCAGTTGAGAAACATGACAACGTGATTGTTAGTCAATCATGTTATGTTTCATTTAACATTGGATCATATGAGGACAATATTATGTGATGTTGTGCCTATGGATGCCTGGAATTTGCTATTAAGCAAGCAATGATAGTGTTATAGAAATTATGTTCATGATGTCAATGAAAATACTTATGATGTGCATAAAGAAGGTAATTGGATTTACTAGAAACACAACAAAGTTCGAAAACAAAAATCCATGGGATCAAAGAGAATTTCTAGGCCAGAACTCTCATAACGAAAATAAGCCCACAACAAAGCATTTTTTGTCATTTGAGTTCATGGGATATGGGAATGAATATCTTAATCCGAGATAGTTGTGTAAAAAGTGAGAGATTTTATTTTATATGAATATGTGTTTTAGATAAACCTCTCTCATTTTCCCAAAATTCTGCTCCAGTTGTTCACAATATTTTCTACAAAAAGATGTCTAAAAGAGGACTTTGCTCAGTTAGAAAAATAGCTTGTGAATATGTGATTAAATATCTCATTATGTAATACCTGTGTAAAATATGAAATAGGTTATTATACTTTGGCATATTATGAACACAAACCTCCTCCATTTTCTCAATATTCATCTCTTATTGGCCACAATCTGTTCGGAAAACAAATGACTAAAAAGGTCATTTTTGGAAAATGTGCCTTCAAAGATTTTTGGAAAATGAAGTGGTATGATGGGTTAGGGGTTTCCTAAATTATTGAGAAAATTTAGGGGGGTATGGAGTAATGTTAGGGAGTAATGGAAATTGGATTGTCAGGAAATGAGTTAGGGGAAGGAGTGCAAAATGGAAAAACACGACCCTACCCTAAAAAAACGTAGGGTAAGCTAGGGTTTTAGGAAAAATGATGTAATTGGGTAAAATATGCATGGAGAGTGTATGAGGTGTAAACGGCTTTATTTACTCTCAAATTTTCCCTCTTGAAACTTTACATATCGAAATTGAGCCTCCTTGAATGAAAACGCAGCAAAACTAGGCAAAGCGCAGTGAACTTGTTGAAAGCGCAACGAAAATGCTAGAATTAGCAATGAATTGTTAGGGTTTGCTATTTTTAGAAGAAATTTGCTATAAAAATGAGAGATGATTTTTGAAGATGTGGGAGCTCTTCTTTGAGATAAATGATTGAGATAATTCTCTTGAAATGGTCTTTGTAGCTTTTAAATGTCACTTTTTCAAAATGGTGGGGTGGCCCACCAATTTCACCATTGCTTTTGAACTTGAGTAACTTAGGAACATTTGAAACAACTTTGAAACTTTTTAGAACCTATTACATCAATATTGAAAGACTTTATGACTTAAAATCAAACTTGAGAGAGATTTCCTTTTACTACTCGTACCTTTAGTAGTTTTATTATTGAAATGACACAATATGATGACCATGACCCTAGTGACCTAATGGTGACACTGAGATGAATGAGAA
This sequence comes from Picea engelmannii, assembly GCA_009831015.1. NCBI lineage: Eukaryota > Viridiplantae > Streptophyta > Pinopsida > Pinales > Pinaceae > Picea > Picea engelmannii. Next base: position 8,233 of record ML804241.1, on the reverse strand, counting down.
TCATGATGATGGGACTGAAATGATGATGATGACTGGGACATGAAATTTTGCGAGGAGTAGTAACATGCCTATACCAACTAACCAACGATCAAATTTTTATTTTGAAGACTCAATGAAATGATACAAATTTGAAAAATACCCTAACAAACCTAGGAAGATCATATATATTTGATCACTGGTGACATGCAAACTTTCACTGACACAAACATTGGCTCCAACTGGGGAATATAGCTCCGTAGGAGGTGTCAAGAACACCAGATCTTTGAACTCATAGACCAATGTCTTCTTCATTGGGCATGGAGTCATAAACAATTGCAAACCTTAAACTGATATCAAATCAAACTGAAAAATGAATTGTACACTATCAATTGCAAAATTTACTGGAAGATACTACTAAAAAACATGCTCATCATTGAGCTTATTCATCACACCTACTTTAATTGATATGTACATCACCTAATCAAGTGAAATGGAACAACCAATGCAACCATGTAAGGATTTTTTCTGCTAACTGAATTCTCCACAAGTGCTTGCTCATGGGCCAGAAAGGAAAACTACCGAAAGGCAACTTCCATAAAAACTTGTGAACAAATTGAAAATGTAAATCTTTGTTTAAATGATGATAGTCATAAGACTGATGAAACTGTACATGAAGTTGTTGTGAGTAAACCAATTTTTGATGATGATTTCCTGCAAGGAGATCAGGAAACAAGAACCATTTTCTTTCATGAAGAGGATATGGCTATCATGTTTAATAATCTTGAAGAATGTTTTATGTTCAAGGATAATTTAGATAATGAATGGGAGGAGTATGAGTCTGAGATAAATAATATGCCAGTGATAGAATCAAAGTTACTCATACCTGAGGAATTTACAACCAACACTCATATAGTATAAATTCACACTTCCCTATGCCTTCTTATGGATCAACAAACAAATGTTATTTTAGATCAAAATGAAGGGTGTGTTTGTGTTTTTGCTGGATCTCAAGACAAGGTAACATTTAAAATTATTGAAGATCCTTTTACTAATTTGCTATAGTTAGCAGGGAGGATGTATTTTCTTGTATTTATGGACCAGAAACAAATCTTCAGTGGACACTCGGAGTTGCCTATATTTTGTTTTTTCTTCCTTCTCAAGGAAAGTGTGAGCATGATTCAAGTAAGTAGCCATTTGTTGGATTTATTACACTAGAGAGATCATTTCACATGATTGTATATATGTCTTCAGTAGGAGGGAATTTATCATCAATATTTGAAGCCCAAGGTGAAGGCCCTAATATCTTGATGGTTTGATGACATAAGTAAGTTCAGTCAGTAGTCAAGTTGTTCAGTTAGGTCAGTTTTTGTTTCAATTAGTTATTTCAGTTTTGAGTGTCTAGTGTTTTATTTTTGACTCCATGGCCCAATGAGAAAGGCGACCTGGTCTATGGTGTTCTTGAAACCTCCTAAAGGACCTGCCATCCCAAGATGGAGCCAATGTTAGTGTCTATCAGTCCTGTCAATCACCAGTGATCAAATGTGCTCTTACCAAGTTTTTGATAGGGTCCTATAGTCCTACTACATTTTTTTATGGTTTCAAATAGGTTTTCAATAAAAAATTGGTCACTGGTTAGTTGTCTAGGTTTATTACTACTCCTTTCAGCCTTCATGGTTAATGGACATCATCATGGTCAGTTCATTCCTTTTTGAAAAAGTGTCATGGTCATCATGGTCACCATTCAACTTATTCTTCCATCTTGTGTCATCATTAGGTCATAGGGTCAAAATCATGAAAATGGGTCATATCACCATCAAAGTCATCTTTTGAAGGAGTATTAATAGTGAAAAATCTTCAATACATGTTTCTAAAGTGTATTTTTATCTTCATCAAGATGTAATATATGCAATAAAGTTCTAAGGCTACAATTCATTAGCAAATCAAATCAGATTGTGAAAGGACATTGTGGGGCCACTACATCACCAAAGGAGAAAAGAAATTTCCAAGCTATAAAAGACCAAAAATAGCTTCTCATTTTCTCATTCCAACTTTATAAAACATCTCTCCACCAAGAAAACTTAGTTTCACTCTCAGACAAGTGATTCCTTTCCATCAAAAGCCAACTTTCTTCCAGCATCGCGCTTTTCACTGCCAGCGCTATGCTTTTGCCAGAGTGTGTTTTTCTTTCTCAAGGGTGCCCAAATTTCATTTTTAGAGGGTTTCATCATCAGTTTTGGGTTCCATCATATCAATTTCAAGTAAGTGGAACTCTTTTTCTCCTCTTATACCTTGTTTTTCTTCAGTTCATGCTTGGAAAGATCATATTTCGCTCTCCTAGGGTTTGCTAGGTTTCATAGTCTCTTTGGTTGAAATATTGAGAAAAACCCTCAAAAATAAGCTCAATTACCGTCCCTCACTTTCCATGTACCTCCATAGACATTTTCCCTCACTCTTATCCTTCAACATCATCATTTTCCCACAAACCCTAGCCTAGACTATACTTTCCTAGGCTAGGACTGTGTTTTGAAATTTTGGACCCCTTCCCCTCACTTTTTCCATGAAATTTCACTTTCCCCCACTTCCTAACATCCATACCTACCTCCCCAAAATTTCCTAAAAATTTAGAAACCCCCTAACCCCTTCGTCTCTCCTCATTTCTAAACTGCCCAAATCCCCTATTTTTCCCTACACTAAACCCTAATTTCCCCTCCCATTGAGCTAGGGTTTACTATGGAATCAAAGACAACTGGGAAGAAGAGGCATAAGGGAGGTCATATCAGCAGGTATGAGCCCACTTCATCACATGATATCATGTCTTCACCATTTCTCAAGAAATCATTTCAAGAGACAAATCATTTTCCACACATAGGGACAATCTTACTTCATAATTGGTTTCTGAAGTAAGGAAGATGAATTTGAAAAATGTGAAAGAGTTGTTTGTCAATAATATACTAAGGAAGAAAAACCTCCTTCATTTTATACACAGGTATTATTATTTTTGAGAAATTCTGAAAATATTGTTGCTACAGGAGAGTTGTTTCACTTTTGGACTAGTCTTGGGAGATTGAATTTTTAGGTGTCTTGGAGCAGGTTTGTGCAGTTCTTGATGACTATAATGAAAACCATACATCCTAATATTTCCAATTCATCTTTAAGAAGTGAATTTGGAGCATGGAAAGGCCTTCAAAAGTCCTCCAAAAGATGGGCGTTGCGCTTCTGCTAGACCATGCTGCGCTTTTGACTCTGTTTTTGGTCATCATTTTCAAAAGAGGTTTCTGACCAAATGAAGATGAATTTTGGAAACAAAAGGATTTTTTTTCTAAGTACATAAAAATTCACAATCACCTCCTTCATTTTTTACACAGGTATCATATATTGGGATATATTCAACTTTCTTGGAGGCCTATTTCATAAAATCAAATTCTCCAATTTAATTGTCTATTTTAGTCATTATTTTGTGGCACATATTCCAAGAATATGGGAATTAATTTCACAAAACTGAGAGAAGTTTGTCTTAAAAACAACCATATCTAAAACTACCTCTCTCAGTTTTGTAAAATGTGTTATTTTTAAATAGTTATCACTCCATCTTTGACCCCTCTTTTTTCGTTGCGCTTCTGGAGAATTCGCTGCGCTTTTGGACAACTTGTTTTCAAATCAATTTTGAAGGGGTTAGATGTAGGTTTTTTCTTGGATTAGTGACTCCAGGGTGTAGAGTAAATATTAATCTTTCCATTCATAACTATTTCATCAAAAAATTTATCAAGGAATGCCTCTAAATCATCCTCCAAATTTGCTACTCTTCTGCTACAATTGGTTGTGCTTCTGTCACAGTCGCTGCGCTTGTGTGCGACAAATTTTAACCGCATAAATAAAAGTTAAAATTGAAATGGGTAAATGTAAATGGTAAATAGATGCGGTAAATGTAATTTTGAGTTTTTTAAGGTTAATATCTTGTAATTAGTGACTTGAGAGATAAGCTCAAGTAGTTTAGATAAAAGGAGAAAGTTGTTTCTAACTCCCCTAGCTTTTGGTATGTTTGGAGATATTCTTGTGATCTAATCCTAGGAGGAAGGATTCGACCCCTCAGATGTGGAAATTTGGTTTTCCATATATATGTAGCCTCATTGAAGCCAAATTAAGGGTGGGATACTTGGTAATCATAGTGTGGAGCTAGTGTACACTATTTGACAAAAATAATATAGGCATTTGTATCTATAATCTTGGGATTCATGTGGTATGCTTATTGACAGTGTTTCTTCTTAGTTTTATCATCAATTTGAATGTTTATCGCTCCTTGCAACCATATGTATTCTTTCATTTAATCATCTCATTAGTTTTTAAGCAAAATTCATACGTTTTATGCTCTGTTTTGATGAGATCTTCATGTTTGTGTTGCATTTCTTTTAATGAATGAATTCATAGTTATATGCTCATTTTGATCCTTCATTTTTCAACCCTGTACCACAATGAAAACCCAAATATGTCACTAAACATACCTACCTTTACTCATTTTTATCCCTGCAAATGATCATTTGAAAACCTTGACCTAGTTCCTAGATCTATGACCTTGGTCCAACAAACCTATAAACTCAAAATCTCACTGAGCTAAAAACCTATCCTAATATATTTTTCCTTCTTCACTCACCTTATCGACTATGATCATAGAGAGATACCGCTTTGGTTTGGTAGGGCTAGCTACCATATCAAATGTTTGGTCTGTGGTTACCTCTTCAGTCTCCTTCTCAGCCTTAGGAGAACTATGGGAGTGATAACACAACACATATGAACCTTGTGGTGAAATATTATCAAAAATGATAGAGGGATATGCAAGAGTGTACAATGAGAACCTTGACAAACATAACCCCTAATGCTTGCAACATTGTATAGAGGATGGACAAATTATGTTTCTTTTTCCAAATATGTAAAAATAGTATATTACAGTGTAATGTATACATTTTCCTATTATTATATATGGTTTTATACTTTATCAAAAAAAATTCCAAGACTTTACAAGGTTTTATAATTTAGTGAAACATTAGCCAAGATTTTACAAGAGTTTATAATTCAGTGAAACATTCGCCAAGATTTTACAAGAGTTTATAATTCAGTGAAAGATTCACCAAGATTTTACAAGATTATATAATTGACTAAAAGATTAGCCAAAAAATTATATATACATATTATATTATTGATAAAATAACCTTCAATTTTTCCTTTGTATCATGGGGATTCAACCACTTATTATACATACAAATTTAGGGGGGTTCTTAAAATCACCCATGATTATGGTCATTTCTGTATTTCTATATCATTGTTAATAATTATATCATATTTATAATATATTTACTTCTATATGGATGGAAGATCAAGGAGGTGGATGGGCGCTCTACAACTAGGGTTTCAATTTAGGTCTCATGCTCTCTGAATCCCCCTCCTTCCCAAACGGACATCTCTATTATCCTCTGATGCACATCATGCTGCAGCTCTAAGAGGTGCAACAACATACCCACTGAAGAGGGGGTAGATGCCCCCTCATACCGAAACATTGCAACCAACGATCCACACAATGCACACGTGTGCAGACCATCATTCGAACCGCCACAAGATCTGAGAGAGCAATTCATGCAGGATGAAATGAACGACAACACAGGAACGAATATGGATGCAGAGACCTTGCATCCAAAAGCAGCTTGTGCATGGCTCCCAGGAAAATGCATTCTGCAGACCGAGACGACACCAAGATACACTATAAAAAGCAACAAAATAGGAGAGAACACACAGTTCATGAGGGACCATGCCCTCATAGGCAAGTTCCTAGGCCTTTGCCCTTCGGAAAGAGACCTAGCTAGATGGATCAAAACCTGGTGGAACCCCAAGGGGGATTACGAACTCCAGCTAAGTTCTAAGGGATTCTTCACAGTTATCTTCTATAATCTGGAGGACAAAGACCGTATCTTCGAAGGAGGGCCCTACTTCTACAACCCGGTGGGGCTATATCTATGATACTGGACATAATGCTTCTCCCCGAAAAAAGAGAACTTCACATATGACCCAGTATGGATACGTCTCTACTCCCTACCTCAAGAATTTTGGCTGGAATAAATCTTGTCAGGAATAGGAAATACCCTAGGGAAACATGTCAAATCCTCAGAAGCCACTAAAAACAAAAAATACACCTCATATTCTAGAATATGCGTCTATATGGACATATCCAAAGCCCTCCTAAGCTCGATAACCTTGGAATATCAAGATGATGAGTGGGCATAGCCAATAGACTGTGAGCACATACAGATCAGATGTAGAAAATGCCATGAGCATGGGCATCTCTTTAGAGACTGCCCCCTCAATGCCCCCCTGAAGCCAGCCGAGGAAGAAAAGTCGAAGGATGGCTTCACCCAAGTGCAGAATCGCAGGAGGAAAACGCAAAGGAAACCAATAGTCAAAAACAGTCGTAAACACCCTAACACCAACTCCTTCGAAGCCCTTACAAAAATTCCAGAGGCAGAAGAGGTGGAAAACCCCCTTAAAACAATAGAAGCAGATGGCACCAAGGGTACAAAAATTCAACAACCAAAGGAGGCCCAACCCAACAAACCTTGAGCTACCCCCAAAACTCAGGAAAAGCACTAGATAAGGAGGAAGACACAGTCATGGAAATGAATGAGAAATACCTAGCAGGAATAGATCTCGACAGATTAGAAGAAGCTCTCAACAAGAAATATCTACAAACCCTACATGAAGAACCACTAAGGAAAGTGCATAAAATATTTCTAGAATCGTCAACAAGAGAAACCCTGTGACTTGGCATAAGAGGAGGTCCTAACTTAGAAAAAAAAAAGAAACAAAAAAGAGAATAAAAGGAGGGGCAGGAAATTAGTGCAACAACTCATCAAGGAGGCTGGGAACTATATGATTAACTTAGGACAGATACAACAAATCTTAGAGAGCTCCTTCTCCCACCAACCCAACTGTTAAATCATGAAATTCATCACTTGGAACATCAGGGGCCTCAATGAAAGATCCAAGCAAAGGATCCTCTGCAACTGCATTAAATCGGAAGACCCAGATATCCTTCTCCTCCAAGAAACAAAATGTCCAGGTCAGACTACAGAATAAATCTTCAGAAGATGTTGGTGCAACTGCAACTCCTATCACATAGACTTGAAAGGTGAAACCGAAGGCCTCACAATTATTTGGAACCCCAGCTCAGTCATTCTCAACCAAGGACTCTCAACACAGGGCACCCTCACAGCGCATTATCGAGCAATTGGCTCAGATCAAAATGGATGGATCACCAATGCATATGGACCATGGAATATCCAGGAAAAAGAACTCTTCCTCCAAAACCTAGCCTACCTCAGCTCCATAACCAAAAACCAGAGATGGATATTGGGTGGAGACTTCAACATGATCCGCACTCTGGAGGAAAAAATGGGTGGGAATAAAAGTCTGGAACAAGACAACGAAAAATTTCAGGAACTCCTGAATCTTCACAAACTCATAGACATTGAAAATGGTAATGGAACCTTCACCTGGACGAACAAGCGAACAGGACCCCAACAAATCGCCTACAGGCTCGACTGCTTTCTTCTTCCAGAGACCCTTATCTTGGAAGGCCCACTAATCGAGTCCACAATCCTACCTAAACCGGGCTTTGATCATTGGCTTGTTCAGCTATGGGTCGACACGACAACCTCCCCCAAGCTCAAACCCTTCAGATTTGAAAATTTCTGGCTTTCACATCCAGACTTCCAGATCTTGGCACAACATTGGTGGGACACAACTGAGATCCAATAGGGAACCAAGATGTATTGCTTCCAACAAAAGCTTAAACACTTCAAGTAGCAAGTGTGAAAGTGGAACAAAGAAGTCTTTGGAAATATTTTTCATGAAATAAAACTCCTGGAATAAAAACTTGAAGCCCTTCAACAGATGGCCATACAAACTGGACTCACCCCGAATCAACAACAGGAGGAGCAACAAATCAAACAACAATTGGAAGAGAGATTTGTTAAGAACCAAATATCAATATAGCATAGAAAAACCTCAAAAAAAGTACTCAACGCCTTGAAAAAGAGATAATTTCAGATAATAAGCCTCTTCGAGGAGGCAACCTCCTTTTACCCCACTTAAATGTTCAAGTACAAGATGATTCCAAATGAAAATGTCTCCTTGGTATATATAGGAGACTAGGAGGTATAATTACAACTAATGGAATAAAGCCGACATAAATAAAATAACACTACTAATG
>ML804240.1:131051-144445 GCA_009831015.1 Picea engelmannii | reverse complement strand
AAACATTAAAATATTCCAACAAACTTCAGCAAAAATACATGATCTAAATATGAAGATTGAAATTCCAAAAATCCCAACTTATGGGAAGTTCAAACTAAATTTCGACATATCAATAGATCAAACTAAATTTCAGAAATAATAGTCCATGGAATAATGCAAGAACTACCTTAATTTGCAATGTTCAAGTAAATCTCGAAAGTGGGACTCGGCACAGTCTAACCTGTAACTTTAAATATATATTCTCATCTATTCAAAATTAATAATTCCTTTATAACAACCAGTCATTTATCACATTGGTGAAAATTTTGTTACGGACTAATGTCAGGCCTCATACATGATACAGTCTTCACATTAGACCAAATTAATTTCCCCTTTCATGCTTACCTCAAATGTATACATACACTCAAAAGAGACATAGAATGATAGACAAATTGAAACCCAGCCAATCTCATTATTTGAATTCATGTCTTGTTCAAACTCAAGGGTCAGATATACCCTCAACTAATTGATAGTAGCCATCATCTGTCCTGTTGACTACCTATCACCATCGACAGCTTGCTTGTTAACATCCTAACCTATATATCTTTGGATAGTAGCTCACAGACTTAGTTAATCAAATTCCTTGGGTGGTCATGTTAGAAGTAATTTTAATATAAGTACAGGAGATCCTTTGTGATGCTTTAGTTGCAACTATAGGGCATCTCACATGTAAAATAATGATAAAATTAATGACACATATGGAGATATTTGTGACGCTTTTGATGCAAATCAAGATTATACAAATCTCAATTCTCGGGTATAAGTAGTTAATTTCCTTTCAAAAACTATTAATATTCTCATTTTCAAACTTCCAATTTTCATTTTCAAATTTAGATCTTACCTGGCAGGGACTACACTGCCATGCAACTCTTGTTATATATAAACATAAATTAAATAAAGGGGTCATACAAATAAGTAATTTAGGGTAATTGATGAGTACCCCGATGTTAGCATAGCTAACGGGGAAATAAGTTAGTAGCTTGCCTGGAAAAAATTATCGAGCTTAAAGGCTTTTGACCTCGACCTTTAGCCACTTACCTTATGGGATTAAAAAAAAACTTACACCTGACCCTACGTTTGCAAGTATAACTTTGAGTAAAATGTCAAATGCATTAAACCATTTTCTAATAAGTAATTGGTTAGATGCAGATTCATTTATTCAAGTTGGTTGGGACTCAGGGAAATCGAGGTCGGGGTGCATCATCGCAAGGACCAGCAATGTCGACACCACCACCACCATCGCCTAAATTATCTCTCATATTGTGCTCCTTAGAGGTTATTATTGAGACATTAAATCGACTCCAATCATCTGAGGTGGAAGTGGATCCCCCACAATCCAGAGAAGGTAACCCTGAAGAGTTGAGGGACTCATAGAGAGGACCTTCATCGGGGTACATCATCAGAGAACTGCAGAAAATTAAACTCCATAGTTTGTCGAGGGTCGTGAAATTGAATGTGCAGATGCATGGTTGGAAGGAATGATGAGATGTTTTTCCTTGAGAGACTATGCTTCCACATCAAAGGCAAACATAGTGATATTTCAGTTGAGAGATAGTGCCTTAAACTAGGGGGGTAATTTGGAGAGGCAGTTGCACCTTACTCCAAACATCGTCTCTTGGGAGCTCTTTGAGGAAAGGTTCTGGAGGAAATATTTGTTGGATTATTATGAAGAACAATAGGTAGGATCATTTCATGCTCTAATTCAGGGAAACGGAATTGTGGGAGAGTATGAAATTAGGTTCATGGAGTTAGTAAAGTATGTCTCATACATGGATATCAATCAGCGACAAGCAGAATGTTTTTTGTACTAGTTAAACCCTAAGATAAGGTCGATGGTGTAGATGTGGAAACCGTCGTCAATAGCTAAAGTAGTTGAAAATGCCCATTACACAGAAGACCATATGAGTTTAAATGGAGGAATTAGATCAACCATTCCATAGCAACCTAGATTCATGGGGAAGGCCCCTAGGACCTTTTCCCAGGGAGGAAGCTCTAGACCACCTCCTTATGGGAATAGAGTCACACCTAGAACAGTTTCTGTAGGTATTTCAATTGCAACAAGTACAACATCTCACTCATAACCCACGACACAAGCAACTCCATGACCTTCTCGGGGAGTACCTAGTAGGGGTATGGGTTCCAGGGTAAGGAACTCATTTCAGAGGCTTTCACAGGGAAGTGTGCAAGTTCCATCTCATGTTACTTGTTGGGGGTGTGTAGGACCCAATTATCGGCATGACTATCCAGAGTCACAATCAGGATTTGTACATAGAGAAGAAAAGGCCCCGATGGGGAGAGGGATTAGTAGCCACCAGATTTTTGCAGCAGTTAATAATCGCTAGGATGAACATCAATCCACGGTGGTGGAGTCGTTAGTTATGCTAAATCATGTCAATGTTAAAAATTATTTGATTCTTGTGCTACAGATAGTTTCATTTCACCATGTGCATTAGAAAAGTGTCAGCTAATAGCCTACGAACACGGTGACTTTAAAAAATTTGAGATGGCTTCGGGGGAAAAGAAAACGGTAGGACCTAGCGTCGATAATTGTCGTGTAGACCTGGGAGTGTATACTACTAGGTTGAAGGTGTGCGTCACTTCTCTAGGGATGTATGACCTAATCATTGGGATAGACTAGTTAGAAGTCCATCGAGCTATGGTAGATTTTTTTTCGATGAGGGTGCTTTGTGTTGATGATGAAGGAAGGTCGGTAGAGATCCATGGTATGCAGAGTAAGGTGTATCTACACTTTATCTCAACAATGAAGGTTAAATGTTGCATGAGGCAAGGTTGTCGATTACATGTAGTGGAAGCCATAAATTAAGGGAAGGTACCCTCTATGGATCAGTATCCAATATTGTCATAGTTTAAGCATGTTTTTCCAAAAGAGTTGTCAGGGTTACCTCCTGAGAGGGAGCTTGATTTTACCATCGAGCTAAAACCTGGTGTGGAGCCAATTTTCAAGACTCCTTATAAGATGAAAACATCAAAACTTTGTGAGTTGCAGATCCAGTTGAAGGAACTACTTGACTTAGGGATGATAAGGCCCAATGTCTCACCTTGGGGTAAACTAGTAATATTTGTCAAGAAGGACGGTTCCTTACGACTGTGTATATATTACAGGGACTTGAAATGTGCTACAGGGAAGAATAGGTACCCAATACCACAGATAGATGATCTCTTTGATCATATGAAAGGAGCAGTGGTTTTTTCAAACATTGATATGTGATCAAGATATCACCAGTTAAGGATTAAGGAAGGAGATATCCCTAAAACTTCCTTTCAAACTCGGTTTGGGCATTACAACTTCATTGCAGTGCCTTTTGGTTTGAACAATGCACCAGCATTATTCATGATCCTCATGAATGGTGTATTTTGAAACTACCTAGACCGCTTTGTATAGGTCTTTCTTGAAGATATCCTCATCTATTCCAAGAACGAAAGAAAACATGAAGAACACTTACGAGTTGTGTTGTCATGCCTTAGAGAGAACAAGTTGTATGCAAAGTTGTCAAAGTGCTCCTTCTTCGAGAAGGAGATTCACTACTTAGGTCATATCATTTCGAGTGAAGGGATTTATGTGGACCTGAAAAAGGTGAAGGTCATAATGGATTGGTCAGTGTCGAGAAATTCTCATGAGGTCAGAGGCTTCATGGGGCTAGTTGGTTATTATCAAATGTTTGTGGAAGGATTCTCGAAGATTTCAAAACCCATCACCACCTTGCAGCGTAAAGGGATTAGGTATGAGTGGAAAAATGAGTGTGATATTTCATTCATCGATCTTAAGAGGTTACTAACCAATCCGACAATTCTACGAGTTTCAAATATGGAGAAGGACTTCATGGTCTACACGGATGCCTCGAAGCAAGGATTGGGGGTCGTGTTAATGCAAGATGGGGGAGTGATAGTGTATGCATCAATAAAGTTGAAGCAACATGAGGATATTTACACCACTCATGATTTAGAGTTGGCAGTAGTAATGCTAGCTCTGAATATTTGGAGGCATTATCTAGTGGGGCGAAGCTTTGAGCTCAAAACAGACCATGAAATCTTAAAGCATCTCTTCACTCAAAGAGATCTCAATGCTAGGCAGAGGCGATGGAGTGACTTTATGAGTGAGTACAATTTTGAAATTTTGGTACATCAAGGGAAAGGATAATGTGGTCGCAGATTCCCTAAGCAAGAGACTGTGTATCTTCTCCTTGGTTCCCTTAAAGGTTAATCTGAGGGAGTGAGTGTTGGGGAAACTTCTTGGAGATAGTTGGTATTTAAAGGTTACTTAATCCCTCCATAGTGGGAGGCAGTTAAAGTCAATGTATGAAGGATATGGCCTCTTAGAATATGCATTGTTAAGATATCAGGGAAGGATGTACATCCCCGAGGGTGGGGATATGTGAAGCATCATACTCAAGGAAACCCATAGAGCACTTTATTATGCGCATCCGGGTGTGAAGAAAATGTACGCAGATATGTAGAAGCTTTTCTTATGGGTAGGCATGAAGCATGATGTAGTCCATTTCATCATCAAGTGCCTTGAGTGTCAGCAAGTGAAGGTTGATCATCACCACACGGCAGGTTTCCTACAACCGCAAGGTGTTCCTATGTCCAAGTGGGAAGTCATTTCTATGGATTTCATTGTGGGATTTCCACTCACATCACTGAGGCATAATTCCATTCTTATTATTGTTGATCCAGTTAGAGACACTTACGATGTCACTGATGTGGCACGTTTTTTTATAATTGAATTCATATGTTTGCATGGGTTACCCAAGAACATCAATTCAGATAGGGACTCTCAATTTACCTCTAGTTTTTGGACAAGTTTATAGTCAACGTTGGAGACTCAGTGGAACTTGAGCACAGCATATCATCCCGAAACAGATGGGAAAACTAAGAAATTAAATCATGTTATGGAAGACATGCTTAGAATGTATGTTATGGATAATCAAACCCATTGGGAGAAGTACCTGCCTTTGGTAGAGTTCGCCTACGATAACAATTTTCACAACTCAATTGGAATGTCTCCCTATGAAGCCCTTTATGGAAGGCCATGCAGGACATCGTTGAGTTGGGAAAGGTTAGAAGACTGAGTGATAGTAGGGTTGGATGTTAGGGATCTAACCTCCCTAACTCCTCATGTAGGTATAATAATATATTTTCCATGTAATAAAGGCCAATATTAATAAGGCCTGGAAATAAGGAAGAATAAGTCAAATGTAAGAAGACATAATAGAAGCTTATGCTTCTAGAAGATCTTCCTCTAGATTGATTTTATGATAGATAGATTTAGTATAAATAAGAGTCGAGGGTATGAGAAGTTTTGTCTTGGAGATTATTGTAATAGAGATCTACTCTGCTGGAGGTTTCCCCCTTGAAGAAGCAAGTGAATAATGTTATCATAATAAAGTTTCTCTTCCCGGTGATTATTCTGGTGTTATTATGATGTTCTTTTGATACTTTTATGGATAAATCATTATTATTGTGTCATTTCTTGCTAGATATTTTATGTTCTGCATAATATATTGTATCGATAATATTGCAAGTGGTATCAAAGCACTTTCCTTGGCAGAAATTGTGGGTTTTTTTTTCAGTGTAGAGATGTATTATGGAATTTTAAGCTACAAAGATATATCGTTACATGCATAAAATCGTGGTCAGGGAGTAATACATGCAGGAAATACAAGTGGTACTTAAGTGTACATCTATTGACCACCCTTGTAACCCTTGTCGGTACCCCTTCAAGTGGCAGTGCATCATACAGCACTTGTATACGAATCGGCCTAGGAATCTTGAAGCCCTCTGTAGATAAATCGAGTGGCCGCCTGACTGCTATAGTGTCACCGAGAACAACACTCGGGAAGTGAATCTCTAGTACTTGGGTGATCAAGTAGTACAGCTAAGGGTACGATCTAGCCTCCTTAGTTGGTGCCCTGAGATATTGCGTCGAGTACTAATGTTGGACCTCGCATGTATATCAGAGAGCTATAGTATAGGGAAAACCCTTGAATGTAGATTCCTTACAAACCCTAACCCTTTGGAACAGAACAAAAACAAGAATGGAGAATATCTATTGCAGTACAACCTTGTTGTATGCATTGGGGTTGTGAAATTACTACATCCTTTTTCCTGCTAAGAATTCCATCATTTCGCCTCTGCAGTATTATTCAGTACGGAGTATAACTCCGCAGGAGTAATAAAAAAAAATTATGGAACCTCCCAGTACCCTTATTTGAGAACTACCCCATTAGACTCCTTTTCTCATTATGATCGCAATAACACCTATCAATTTTCCACCTTGTTTTCCCTACGGTCTCGCTCCCTTTCGACTCCCCCTGTTTGGGACCTACCCCATTAAATTCTCCTCTTCGCCCCAATCATTGTGATATCCTTCATCATAACCATTTTTTCTTAGTGATCCCACCCACCCCGTTCATAATGACCAACACCCATATCCAAGACTTGGAAGCCCACTTCAATACCTTATCAGATTATCATTTCAATACTTTGTCCTCTAATTTTGTAGAGACCCGGCATGAAGTGCGGAAACTCAATTCCCAAATGGGAAACTTAAAATAGGACATTTATACCCAAATTGAATCCTTCACTGCCAATATATACAATAAACTAAATATTCCTATAGACTCATCTAACCAACCTTTGCACTCTGAAGGTGAGACATACGCCCATTCCCATAATTTTCAATCCCCTCCCTTTCAACGGGAACTCCACCTTCCTTGAGTGGATGTGAACAAATTTGATGGCTCAGATCCCACCAATTGGGTCACCCAAATGGAACACTATTTCTCTTTGTATGGAATTATTGATGAGATATCCAAACTTTGGTATGGTGTTCTCCATCTAGATCAGGAACATTGGCAATGGTGGAAATGGCAAAAAAATTCCCGCCAAGGGTATGTGGCTTGGACACAATTTTTTGCAGAGATTTACGAACGTTTCAACACTCGTGCCCACCATTTAGGTTGCTTGAGCAAGTTGAAACAATCTGGAATAGTGGACGACTTTATAGCCCCTTTTGAGCTATTGTCTTTCTGCACAGAGGGCATGTCTGATGATTTTTTCCGAGAATGCTTTATCAGTGGGCTCAAGGAAGATATTTATGTGCATGTCCTCATGGCTCGTCGCTAGAGTTGGGTGGAACCTACTAAAAGAGTTAAGGAAGCACAACAAGGTGTCTCTGCTAAAACCAAAAAACCCTATTTTATTCCATGCCCCAAACCTCTCTCTCCCACCCCTCCTTCTGCTCCACTGAAGATCCAGAAATTGACCATGGCCGAAATGGTTGAACGCCAACTCAAGGGCCTTTGTATAATTGTGATGGCAAATATTTCCTTGGGCACAAGTGTAAGGAACAAAATCTCTTTATGGCCATATATGAAGATGTTTCTGAAGAAGAGGTTGAGGCTCCTCCTATGGCCAAGTCCCCTAACCCAACTCATTTGGCCCCACCAGTGGACCCTCTAGAAGTTGAACCAGTCATTTCCTTGAATGCTCTCATTGGCTTCTCAACTCCCCAAACCCTCAAGTTAATTGGCTACATTAAGCATCAGAAATTCATCATCCTCATTGACAGTGGTAGCACCCATAATTTTGTTCATCGTTGCATTGCCCAAGAAACTAATTGTTATACTGTGTCGTCAATAACTTTCAAATCATGATTTCCAATGGAGGTTCCATGAAATGTGGGGGGCGTTGTGAAAATGTGTGTCTCCAAATTGGCTAATACAACATGAAATCTCATATGTTTTCTATCGACATGGGTGGATGTGACATTGTGCTAAGTGATGAATGGTTTAGGACTATGGGTCCCATCCTCATGGATTTTAAGGAATTAACCATGCAATTCACCCAGGAGGGCCAACAGTATAATTTCCAAGGAATCACAGTTGGTTCCCCTAAGATAATTGGTTCCCATCGCATGGAAAATCTCCTCCAAAAAGGTCATTCACGCATTATTTCATAACTCCATTCCATTCAAGCCACTGAGATACCCTCTGTGCATCCTGACTTCCAATCCATCCTCTCCAAACATCAATCTATTTTCTCTACTCCCCAAGGACTTCCCCCCTCCCGTAGTGTTCATGATCGTTCCATTCTTCTCATCCTTGTCAGCCTTCCTCCCAATGTTCATCCATATCGCCATCCCTTTGCACAGAAAAATGAAATTGATAAAATTTTCCAAGAATTTATCGTTGTGGGTGTTATACGTCCTAGTACTAGCCCCTATTCTTCTCCTGTGGTCATGGTCCTTAAGAAAGAAGGCTCTTGACGCATGTGTCCTAACTTTCGCGCCCTCAATAAACTGACCATGAAAGACAAGTTTCCCATTCTTTTCATTAATGATCTATTGGATGAATTAAGTGGTGCCCAATATTTTACTAAACTTGATCTTTGTTCTAGCTATCACTAGATATGTATGAAAGAGGTTGGAATTCCTAAGACAACCTTTCATACTCATGAGGGACACTATGAGTTCTTGGTCATGCCCTTTGGCTTATGTAATGCTCCATCCACCTTCAAAATCCTCATAAATCATGTCTTTCATCCTTTTCTCCATCATTTTGTCTTAGTTTTATTTAATGATATTCTCATATATAGTAAAACATGGACCGCCCATCTTTCTCATGTGGATAAAGTTATTCATCTACTCTCTCAGCACCAAATTTTCCTCAAACAATCTAAATGTTCTTTTGGAGCCTCAAAAGTGGAGTATTTGGGTCATATTGTTGGAAAAGATGGTATCAGGGTGGATCCAAAGAAAATTGAAGCAGTTTAGGATTGGACTTGACCTAAGAATATCAAAAGCTTGTGTGGTTTTCTAGGTTTAACAAGTTATTATCACAAGTTTTTCAAGAATTATGGAAAAATTGCAGCACCTCTCACAGCTCTTCTTAAAATGAATGCTTTCACTTGGACTCCAACAGCTGATCAATCCTTCCAAGCATTGAAGGAGGCTATGTTCACCACTCATGTCTTGTCCCTTCTCGACTTCAAAAATGCCTTTGTCCTAGAATGTGATGCTTTAGGGAGAGGAATTGGTGTAGTCCTTATGCAATATGGTTTGCCTTTGGCCTTCACCAACAAATAACTTTTATAGCGCCATTTGGTCCAATCCATTTATGAAAATGAAATGTTGGCTATCTTGCATGCAGTGGATCTCTGGTGCCCTTATATATTGGGGAAACGCTTCCAAATTAAGACAGATTGTCAAATCCTGAAGTATTTTCTCGAGCAACGTCTTTCATCCCTGGAGCAACATAAATGGGTGACTAAACTCTTTGGATATGATTATGATATCATTTACAAGAAAGGAAAATACAATGTGGTTGTTGATGCTCTTTCCCGAAAGTATAAAGATGAAGGGTCAATTTTTTCCCTCTCTTTCATTGTACCTAATTGGCTCCAAGTCATTAGACAAGAATAGCTGCAAGATCCCAAAAGTTCACGTTTGATCCAAAAATTGAAAGACAATTCTCCAATCCCCCAGGGGTACTCTTGGAACAATGATGAGTTGTGCTACAAAGGTCATATGTATTTAAGTAAACATTCACAACTTAAAACCACGGTGCTTTCTAAGCTACATGGTTCACCCACAGTGGGGCACTCAGGGTTTACCAAAACCTATGCCCGAGTCAAATGATCCTTTTTTGGGGAGAAAATGAAACATGATGTCTCCACCTTTGTGGAAGAATGTGATGTATGTCAACGCAACAAAGAAGAAACAGTCAAATCTCTCAGTGTTAGTATATTTAGACACTTAGGAGTTAGTTAATATCTACTTGGTCTAATGAGTCATTAGGTAAAAGTGTGTTTCTTTAGTATGCATTTGTAGTTAGGAAATCCGACGGTCACAATATGTTCCCGACATAGAGTGATATGGCGGTTCATACTATCCTCGATCTTAATGGCCATTAATTTTTGGCTTAACACCTGGTTGGTCCATGATCTCTATTTAAAGAGCATGGAGGGTCATTTTCCGATGATCGATTGTGAGAAACTCTCTTGTAAAATCTCTATCTAATATTTTTCTTTTGCATTAATAAATTGCTCCAAGTGGCCACATTGGTTGGGGTCGTGGATGTTTCATCGTAGAGGTTTTAACACATGAAAAAAATGTTGGCAAATGTTTAACAGGTAGTGTATGCTTGTCATTGATGGCAAGTACAACAGTGAAGATGGCATGAGTATAGGAAGAATGTAACAGACGGGCATCAGAAGTAGTTTGGGAAGACGCTGCAGAGAAAGCTCGAGAAGATCAGAAGAGATAGTGCAAAGGATGGTTGGAATGCTTTATAGGCAGTATGCGCTTGTCATTGATGGCAGGATTAGAGTGTGCATCGATGGAAAAACAGGAATAAAGTAAGCTCAGGAGGAATTAGCGCAGAGTCGAATGCAGTGCGTAGGTGTGCACCAGGGATGAGGTTAACTCGTGACCAAAGCTGAAGAGAGATAGCCTACTTAGGATCTCAGGTGGATCAAAGGTTGAGGCCTTTGACACTTAGAAATTCTCCCAAGTAAGGAGGATGTGTAATCTCGGGAGGAGAAGCGTCAGTGATCATTGGATCCCATCCTGAATTCTCGATGGTCGTCAGATCTGAATGTAGACAAGAAGAGCGCGCTGAAGAGGAGGAAAGATCTCAGGCGTTAGATCCAAGTGCGGGATCTGACCACCGTTGGATCGAGGAGAACCTACACGTTCCTTAAAGTGCAAGGAGTAGAGGGCTCACAAAATCCCAAAAGAAGGAGGACCGTCCATCTTCAGGTAGGACACGTGGACACGGATCAACATTTCGCTAACTGGAGAGTCAAAGGAATGGGGTTCACTAACTTCTCAAAATCGCGACTTAATCGCAGCCATTGAATCAAGATAGAATCTGGACCGTTGATCCAAGTCCCTTTCGGGGTTTCGAGGATCGAGTGTTGAAGATGTCAAAGAATATTACCCGATATCGCGATATGCGAAATCGAAATGTAATTGCAACCATCAGATCAAGATGGGATCTGGACCGTTGATACGACTTCTTTACGGAGTTTCATGGATCGGGTTTTGGAAGTGACAAGAACATTCACCACAAGAATGTCGAAATCGTGATATGCGAAATCGCGAAATGATCTGAACCGTCAGATCAAGTGTTGATCGGGACCGTTGATCCCATACCATTTTGAGGTATCGGGTATCGCGACTTGGAGAGTCGAGATGCGTCATCTGCAAACTCACAAAATTCGATATCGTGAAAGTGCCTTATGCATAAGGTTGTGGTCACAACCCTTGGTCACATCAGTGAGAGATGGAGGAAAGAGCTACAGCAACCAAGCTCATTTTCGGGGATCGCGACTGGGGATGTTGAGACACATGGTCACACGAATGTCGAATTGTCGAATGTCGAAATGTCGAAATAAATTAAAGATCCCATGGAATCAATCAAACGGTGCAGGTGAATTTGAACAAGATCGGAGGGCTATTGTAGCTCGACACAGTGTAACTGCCAGAAACCACTGATGTTTTCTGCCAGAGGACTCGAAGACACTTCGTTGTGATCACCAGAGGAGATGAAGAGTCTCTAAGCTTCTCCCAGTGAAGAAAGATGATTCTTAGAGGGATTGACAGATGGATGAGCGTTGAAGTCTGTAACTGAAACAGAAGGCATAAGCTCGACTGTGCCAAAGAAGACGAGGAGTCTCAACTGCCAGAGAGGTTGATAAATCTCAACAAAACACCTAGTGATGTTGGACGCATGGTGGAAAATGACCAGAGAAGCTGAAGAGTCACGATGATGATCAGACAGAGCACTCAAGTCGCGAAGGAATTTGGCATGGAGTGTGCATGCAGAGGCATTGCAAATATTGCATGCACAAGGAGCACAGGTACTATAAGAATGATGAACAAAGAAGAGATGGGGGTTTTTGTCGTGGTGGAGGATTCAAGTGTGAGCAAGGAGGCAGAGCGCAGGAGTAGAGATGCATGGTAGAGGAATTTTGCATCAAAGGGATATGGTGCAGAGAGTATAAAAGGAAAAAGAACAGAAAGTGCAAGGGGCGTGTAGAAGACACTGATGCAGACAGGGCAGAGCAGCGTAACAGAACAACAATCGGGCTGGTAAGCCATTGAATAATGTTATATCGATGTAATAAGTTTCAGTAACAAATAATTTATTATTCAAGGTGGTTGGGAGGTGCTAGGGAGGACTGGTGTCCTCAAAGGTTCAAGTGAGTGCTTGAACACGGGGAGTTGGTGCTTCCTTCTAGTTGGTGCTAGAGAAACCAGGGAGTTGGTGATTCCTTCTAGTTGGTGCTAGAGAAACTAGGGAGTTGGTGCTTCCTTCTAGTTGGTGCTAGAGAAACTAGGGGGTTGGTGCTTCCTTCTAGTGGGTGCTATAGAAAACAGAGAGTCGGTGCTCTCAGCAAGTTGCAGCTTGCAAAAACAGAGGTTGTAGCCTCACAATGAGTTGGTGCTCATATGTATGATAATGTAAAGAATGTATATAATACTTATCATATAAAGAAAAGGAGGTTTTTACCCTGTATGGGTTTCCTCAAGAATTATATGTCTCTGTCTTTCTCATATATGTAACTGATGTTGAATGTGCCTTTGTTTATTTCTCTGCATTATTGTGATCATCATTGAGTGCCTTGTAAAGATTTTAAAAGAAGCATAATTGTTTAATCACGGTAACAACTGATTCACCCCCCCTCTTAGTTGTCCAACAATTGGTATCAGATCGGGCCCCTTTTATCTAAGGGTATATCCTAGAGCTTAAACGTGTCAAGCCATGAAGGAAATTCAACCAATAAGGCCCCTCTGTTCAATGGAACAAACTTTGTCTTCTGGAAAGTTAGAATGAGAACCTACATAATGGCTTTAGGTGCAGATGTCTGGGATGTGGTAGATACTGGGTATGTAAAGCCAGTGTTGCTAGCTAATAAGGATGACAAACTAGAATTTAGCTTCAACGCTAAGGCTATGAATGTTATCTTGAGTGGGCTTGCAGAAGCAGAATTCATAAAAGTTATGCACCTAGAAACTGCCAAAGAAATGTGGGACAAACTCATTAGCAGTAATGAGGGTAATGAGAAGGTAAAGGATGCAAAGCTTCAAACCTACAAAATACATTTTGAACAGCTGAAAATGAAGGAAGATGAAACTATTGGAAAATGATTTTTGAGAATAGAAGAAATGGTAAATGAAATGAAGGAACTTGGTGAAACAATTGGGGAACCTTCTTTAGTTCAAAAAATCTTGAGATCTCTCCCAGATAGGTTCAACCCGAAGGTCTCTGCTATATAAGAACTTAATGATCTAAAAACCTTGCAGTTTGATCAACTTCTAGGAACACTGA
>ML804240.1:95811-122013 GCA_009831015.1 Picea engelmannii | reverse complement strand
AGGTGAAGGTAAAACCGTAGAGTTTTCACCTCACCAAGTTGTAATCAAGGATCTAAAAGATCCTAAGCATGTTCTTGCAACTGGAATTGTTGATGATATTACTAGGTTGTACAAGTTTGAAAACTTTGGGTCATCATCTTTTTCATCAGATTTTGGTGCTCATAGCGATGACTTGAGCGAACTTTGGCATGAGCAATTTGGTCATCTAAACTATCGCTCATTGCAGCAACTATGTAATCAACAGATGGTGACTGGTCTTCCTCATGTTTCATGCAGAGATGGTGTTTGTGTCGGTTGTGTTCTCGAAAAACATCATCAAGATAGTTTTGACAAGTGTGCCTCTTGGCATGCCTCGGGCCCTTTGCATCTTGTTCACAATGATTTTTGTGGTCCACTTTCTTCTCCTTCTTTTTCTGGGTGCAAGTATTTCTTAACTTTCATTGATGATTTTTCCAAACGTACTTAGGTTTACTTCTTAAAACTTAAAAGCAAAATTTTTGACAAGTTTTTGGCCTACAAGGCCCTTGTAGAAAATCAATCTGGACATCAAATTCAAAAGTTAAGAACGGATAATGGAGGAAAACATGTAAACAATAATTCTACAAGTTACTACACTACACAAGGCATCCAAATGCAATACACTGTTCCATATTCACCATAACAAAATGGTGTTGTTGAGAGAAAGAATTGCACATTACAAGAAATGGCTAATTGTATGATCCAATCTAAGGGATCAATTCTAAAGTATTGGGCGGAAGCAATCGGCTGTCCAAATTACATAGTCAATCACACTCCCAAAAAGGCTCTTAAAAATATAACACTAGAAGAAGCTTGGACTAAAATTAAACTAGATGTAAGTCACTTCTATGTACTTGGCAGTATAGCATGGGCTCACATTCCTGATGAGAAAAGGAAAGCATTGCAGCCTAAAAGTGAGAAGTGTATGTTTGTTGGTTATTCTGAAGATGTCAAAGGTTATAGACTTATTCAACCACATTGTAATGAAATTATTATTAGAAGAGATGTTAAATTTAATGAAAATATCTTGGCCTGCAAGCCTAATGCGGCTATTGTGCCTTCTTCGACCTGCGATCCATCTTCAACATTTGTGCCTTCTTCTATTCCTATTATGGTTTCTTCTTTAGATGATGACAATGAGGATGAAAATCCACCTCCGCCTACTCACCTTCCTCCAGATGAGTCCTTTGAACCTGAGCCAACACCAGTTCCATTGCTTCCTAGATGGGTCTGTTCAACACGAGAAGAAGTTGGTGGTCTTGTCGGTCATCCTTCAGATCAGCATTGAACACGTTCATAGTTCTAGCGAGCCTCTTCTCTTTTGTCTCAAGTTTTAGAGACTCGTGATCTAGAGACATTTGTAGAAGCTTCAGGTCATCCATATTGGGATACAAAAATGAATGAAGAGTATCGTTCTTTAATGGAAAACGATACTGGGGATCTTGTACCTCTTTCAAAAGGAAGAAAACTTGACAGATGTAAATGGGTCTACAGAACTAAGTATGCGTCAGATGGAAGTGTTGAAATACACAAAGCTCAGTTAGTTGCCAAAGTATTTTCCCAAGTTGAAGGAATTGACTATAATGAAACATTTTCCCCTTTAGCCAAAATGAATTCCATCTGCCTTGTTCTTTCCCTTACTGCCTCGCATAAATGGGAGGTTCATCGGATGGATGTTAAATCCGCCTTCTTGCATGGATATTTGCAAGAATAAATCTACATGGAACAACCTCCTTGCTATGTCCAGATCGACTCTAGCCTTGTTTGTTGCCTTAAGAAATCTCTTTATGGTCTTAAGAAAGCTCTATGAGCTTGGTATGCCAAAATGGACAGCTTTCTTATTGATAATGGATTCTCTATATGTCATTTTGATCCTAATGTCTTTACCAAGAAAGTAGGAAGCCATCTCATAATCATTTTCCTTTATGTTAATGGCCTTATCTTTATTGGTAGTGACTTAAAACTTTTAAACCATGTGAAAACCAACCTTAAGAAGAAATTTGAAATAACAGACTTAGGTTTTTTGCACTATTTCCTTGGCCTCCAAGTTTTGCAAACTAATGAAGGAATTTTTCTTTCCCAGTCTAAGTATGCTTGTAACCTTCTTCGTCGCTTTCACGTGGATGATTGTAAACCAACCCCTTCTCCCTTTCAATTTGGAGTCAAGCTTACTGCCACCTATACTTCTCATGAATTTGATGCCACTATGTACCGTCAGTTAGTTGGTAGCCTCTTATACTTGACTCATACCCATCCTATTCTTTCATTTTTTGTTGGTATTGTTGCCTGATATATGAAAACACCCCATGAAAGCCATTGGAAAGCAGCTAAAAGGATACTTTGCTATGTTTGTGGTACACTTCAGTTCGGGATACATTACAGTTTAGGGGGGACTCCTTTATTGGTTGGTATAACTAATTCAGATTGGGTCGGTGACCCTAATGATCAGAAGTCTATTGTAGGTTATGTTTTCAGCCTTAGTTCAGGACATATCACTTGGGCCTGTAAGAAACAACATAATATTGCACTTTCTTCAGTAGAAGCAGAGTACCGAGCAGTGGAAAATGCTAGTCAGGAAGCCTTGTGGCTTCAATAGATCCTTTTAGAGTTTGGATTCCAGTAGCAGCATCTGACCATCCTTTGGTGCGATAATCAGAGTGCCATAAAGCTCGCCAAATACCCAGTTCAACATCAGCATAGCAAACACATCAATATACACATGCACTTCATCAGAAATCTCATTCATGATCAAGTTATTGAAGTTCTCTTTTTCCCTACAGAAGATCAAGTTGCAGACATTTTCACAAAGTCTCTTACAGAAGCGAAGTTTTTCAAACTTTGATCTATGTTAGGAGTTCAAGAAGTTGTCATTAAGGGGGATAGGCTCTAATGCCTCCTTCCTTCTCCTATTGTCTCAACATTGTAAATCCTTCAATCTTATCCCAAGTTGTTCTTAAGGGGGGATGTTAGGATATTTAGACACTTAGGAATTAGTTAAGATCTACTTGGTCTAATGTGTCATTAGGTAAAAGTGTGTTTCTTAGTGTGTTTCTTTAGTATGCATTAGTATGCATTTGTAGTTAGGAAATATGACGGTCACGATATGTTCCCGACATAGAGTGATCTAATGGTTCATACTCTCCTCGATCTTAACATCCATTAATGTGTGGCTTAACACCTGATTGGTTTATGATCTCTATTTAAAGAGTGTGGAGGATCATTTTCCAATGATCGATTGTGAGAAACTCTCTTGTAAAATCTCTTTGTAATCTTTTTCTTTTGCATTAATAAATTTCTCCAAGTGGTCGCATTGGTTGGGGCCATGGATGTTTCCCCATAGGGGTTTTACCATGTGAAAACATCGGTGTGTTGATCTTTGATCTGGTTATGTGAGTGGTTACCGAAGGTGTTCATCCTATTTGGAATACTTGTGTTTTCGAACACTCGGCATGCTACAACCACTCCCGATTCCACCCGCTATTTGGAGGGATATATCTATGGATTTCATTGTTGGATTACCTAAATCGGGTAATAAGTCAGTCATCATGGTGGTAGTTGATTGTCTTTCCAAATATGTTCATTTTTGTGCTCTTCAACACCCATTTACAACAACCATAGTGGCTCAACTTCTCATGGATAAAATTTTCAAGCTTCATGGCATTCCTCACTCTATTGTCTCTAATAGAGATCCAACTTTCACTAGCAATTTCTGGCAAGAATTGTTTAGGCTCTAGGGAACCCAATTGTTGTTGGGTATGTGTTATATTTTTTTCATCACTAGCTTTAGTGGCTACTATGTTGTGTCGGGCATGCAGGGGGGTTTGACAGGGGGCACTAGGTTCCCCCTTTAAAGGTTTCAAGGGGGTGATAGCCCCCTTGTGTGGGGGTTTGGGGGCAGCACCCCCGAGAAAAAAAATTTACCTCGAGAAACATGTCACATTTTTGCCTCATTTTTTGTGTCGCCTCGATTTTTGTGTCCATTGTTGACTTTTTTTGGCACATGGTTTTTTCTAATGGTTTTCTATTTTTGATTAGGGAATTAGGGTTGTTGACTAATCCAGGTCATTGGGTTAGGGTTTTGGATGTCCCTGACTCCTATATGTATATTGTATTGTAAACAATGTATCACTATGAATAAATATAGAATATGTTGGTTTTCCCGATTTGGGTTTCTAGGGGAAAAATCTTGATCTAATGTATGTATTTTCCATTGTAGCTTTTATGTTCTTTTATTGAAAACTTGTTTGCAATAAATATTATACAAGGTTAAAATCTACATTTGGTATCAGAGCTTTGTTGGCTTCAGGGGGACACCTTTGTGGTCAAGGGTTTGGCTCAGGACTGTGATAAGCCTTGTTACAGTGGGAGATCTGTGGTATTAATTTTTCAGGTGAAAATAAATGGTGAGCAGTTCAAAAATGGAGATCGAGAAGTTTAATGGGTAAATTTTTGAGTTGTGGAAGCTCAAGATGGAAGATTTGTTGGTGGACAGAGATCAGTGGATCGCGGTGGATCCATGTACTGCACCTACAGGAACTCTAGCAGATGACTGGAAAAATTTGGATCGAAAGGCGAAGAGCACAATCTGACTGTGTCTCTCAGATTCAGTATTATTGAATGGGTCAGAGGAAGCTACAGCCAAAGATTTACGTGTTAAGTTGGGGAATTTGTATCAGTCTAAGTCCCTTGTAAATAAATTATTCATGAGAAAGAAGTTGTATAACCTGAGGATGAGAGATGGAGACTCGATGGGAGATCATTTGAACGCTTTCAATACTATGGTAAGTTAGTTAGTATCTATTGAGACTAAAATTTTAGATGAAAATAAGTGTATCAGTTTGTTGTTCTCTTTACCAAACTCCTAGGATAGTCTGGTTGTGGCCATAGGTAGTAATACAACTGCC
Organism: Picea engelmannii; assembly: GCA_009831015.1. Classification (NCBI taxonomy): domain Eukaryota; kingdom Viridiplantae; phylum Streptophyta; class Pinopsida; order Pinales; family Pinaceae; genus Picea; species Picea engelmannii. The sequence continues at coordinate 117,091 of ML804240.1, read as the reverse complement.
TTGAAGTTTAATGAAGTGGTCTCATCCTTGTTGTCGAAGAAGATGAGACAGAATAACATGGAAGGACAGAGCACAGATGAATTATTTGCAAAAGGACGCTCCCAATAAAGAAATAGATCTAAATCCTCAAGTGGGAGATATAAGTCTAAGGGAAGATATAAGTCTCCTGAAACGTTTGTAAAGGTATGTTGGAGATGTGGAAAATAAGGGCACTACAAGAAGCAGTGTAGATCCAAAGTTGAGAAAAAGAAGGGATCTAAAGAATCTCCTTCTACAGAAGAAAATACCTCCAAGGAAGGAGGGGATGTGTACTTGGCTTCTTCAAGCACACATGCAGATCATGAGGCATGGTTGGTTGAATTGAGTGCATCCTGTCATATGACTCCCCACAAGGAGTGGTTCTGTGAATATGAAAGGTATGATGGAGGTATTGTTTTCCTAGGTGATGACTCGACAACCAAAATCATAGGTAGAGGAAAAGTTAAGTTGAGGCTCATAGATGGAAGGATTAGAACACAACCTAGTGTTCTGCATATCCCAGGATTGGCCAGAAATTTGATTTTTGTAAGCAAAATGGACAATGTATGGGTAAAAATAATATTTGAAAATCAAACCTGCGGGATGGTTCGATGAGAAATGGTGTTGTTGAAGGGAGTTCGGTTTGGAACTATGTATAAGCTGCAAGAAATAACTATTAGTGATGGGTGTAATAGTTCCATTATTGATGCAGGAGCATCTCTCCACGTCAGCCAGCCAGCCACGCCAGCCAATTCAAATCGCATGCTAAAAGAGAGGCGCAACTTCATTTAAATTTGAAAATTGAATGTAATTAATGCTTAGGCTGGTGAGCCATAGAAGTTGTGCCTTTGTGCAGGCATTAGGTAGATCGGCCTTTAATGTGTGTAATGGTTGAGATCTAGATCCGATTCTGGACTAGACATCCCATTCAATGTAATTGAATAGAGTAGGTAGACCTGGAGGGAAGCGCTCGATGAGCCCCTCAGGTAAAAGAGATTTTGATATCTCATTTTGAGTAGGTTGTTGTAGATGAGTAAGGATTGAGTTGAGGAGAGCCAGAGAGAGCTCAGGAACACCTTGTAAATACAGGCATTTGCCAATTTAATATAACAGAGCAGTTTTTCCTGCATGATATTCTGTGTTACGTGGATGTCTATGTGTGTTCCATTGTATGTTGTAGATGTATGGTAGGCATTTGCAGGAGGGTGTTTGATTTCTAGGGTTGAAGGTATTTGAGGCTTCACGCCAGGAGGGTGTGACAGAACGTTGTGGGTTCTGAGAGCCCTGCACATAGGTTTCACTTCTGAACACTGCAGGTTCAGACAAAGACGTGTTGCAGCACAAGAACTGGAGTCAACAACTCAGGAGGAAGACCTCAATGTTGCTGAGTACCTCAGGAGGCAAGGTTGTGTATGAGAGACACAGTTGTAGATAGAATTCTGTTGTGAATTCTGTAGAGCTCTGCCAGGTGGGCATTGAGCATAGGCACAAGGTGTAGTTGGAAGAACTCTGCTGAGAGTTGAAGAAGAAGACAGAAGCTCTGAGGATTTCTGTAAAGCTCTGCTAGGTGGGCATTGAGCCAGTGCAAGGAGTGCACAGAGGAAGGACTTCTGTTGAGAAGTTCAGGAAGAAGAAAATAGAATCATTGAGGGTTCTGTAGAGCTCTGCCAGGAGGGCATCGAGCAAGTGCAAGGAGTGCACGAAAGGAGACAGAACTACTGAACGTTCTGTGGAAGGATACTCTGTCAGGAGGGCATCGAGTAAGTGTGCAGACAGGCACAGAGGAGAAAATAACTCTTTGAGTTCGAAAGTTAGAGGAAGGTTCCACTGAGGGAACCTTCTCAAGGTTACTGAACACCCTGAAAGCTAAGCCAGAGGTTGTTGGAGAAAAATGAGCCAGGAGGGCATCTAAACATTCTCCATCTGTGGGAGAAGAAAGATCAAATCTCTTAGGGGTCTAAGCATTTGAGAAGCTCAGGAGAGCACAGCAACCATCGGATCGACGGAGGAGAGAGATCTGGACCATTGATTTCCACGTCTAGGAGGAGCTCAGGAGGAGCCTACAGAAGGAGGAGACCGTCAGCCATCGGATCTCACTCAGAAATCTCGTAAGGCGTTGGATCGGGAGGAGTTGCGCAGAGTTTAGCCTCTAGAGTAGGAGCGCAGAAGAAGTGATATGATCCGTCAGATCTGGGAAAAATACCTGGCATCCGTCAGATTGGACAGGAGCTGCATGAGGTTTAGCCATCGAGATAGCAGTCATCGGCAAATCTGGATTCTCGAGGACAAGGAAATCAAAACATTCCAAGTCTCGAAACCCCGAAAGGATCTGGACCGTCCGTTGGTGGAGACACGTGGTGGAGATCAAGCGATCCTCAGCATATTCGGCATCGGAAAATCAGAGTTCCTGAGGACGAAGGAGTTGGGACATCGAAAGTCTCGAAATCCCAAAGGAATTGGGACCGTCCATTTGGAAGGACGCGTGGCAGTGATTAGCGTCATCGGGAAAAGTCCCAACAAGAAGTCGTTGATCGGGGATTGAGTCATCGGGATATCAGAGATCCCGGTTACAAGTTATTTGTGCACTTTGGAATCGCGAAACGCAATTCTCCGATGAGTGGGAGCCAGCTGTCATCACAACAGAGGAGGAGGACAGTGCAATCGTGAAGGGCCAGCTGTCAGCGTACCGGAGAGTCGGGATTCAAGGAATCAGATAACCCGGGAGAAAATGCCCTTTGACATTTAAAACCCATAGCCCCGACGAAGATAAGACCTTGGTCATGGGCTAACAGTCATATGGGCCAAGACCTATAGCCAGGAAGGCTAGTGTGAAAAAGGCGCGTCGGGATTCGAGAAATCGCGAGTCTTGAGGGCATGTGTATTTCGACATTGGAATGCTCGAAACTCCGATGGGTGTTATGAAAAAGGTCATATAGAAGTCGGTCGTGTGGACTAGAGGCTTAGCCAGGTGAGGGCTAAAGCAATAGAGGAGCACATCGGAGATCGGGGATCGGTGATCCAAGTTTCCAGAACATCACAGGTGTCAAGATCCCGATAGCGGGAACCCGATCACAAAGAAAAGAGGCCAGCGTTGATTTCTCGATCATTAAGGGAGGTCATTTGGAGAGTTGTTGTGGGTGTGGAAAAATTCCCGATAGGGAATTAGAAGAGATTTTCAGTTCTTCGGGCCAAGTAAGAAGAAAAGGTCCTGTGAGCGGACGTGCCTGGTTGGCGCGCCTGCGTCAAGTGGTATCAGAGCTTGAACCTTGCTTGTATATTTCAAGCAGGAAGAGGTAGGAAGAGGAAGAGAATACTCTGATACATGTCAATTGGTATCAGAGCGGGATTCTATTTGTATATTGCAGACAGAAGAGGCAAGAGGAAGACAGAGCGTTGGAGGACTCTGTAAGGACTTGTTTGCAGGTAGGCAGCAGTCCATAGACAGTCAGCAAGACTGTAAGATGAAGCTGGACACACTCAAGATGCAGAGTGACAGCAGTAGATTTTCCAGGAAGGCAAATAGAGGAAGGAAGATGGCTACTGAAGGCCATAGGTATGTTAGGAGGAGAGAGCTATGGAGCCAAGAGGACATGGATGAAGAGCTCGCATATATAAAGAGAGAATTAGTGAGGCTCGAATTGAAGCTGCGGCAGGATAAGAAGATGGTTCAGGCATGTGAACCAGAGACTGGGGAAAGTCTTGATGATTTTGAAAATGAATTGGGATCAGTTGAGGATCTCAAGCATTGGCATGAGGGAAGGGATGAAATTATAGCTTGCCAGGAGGGCAATGAATTGAGATCATTGCGGGATCTCACAGACTGTCAGGAGGACAGCCAGGGAATTTCACATTGCCACTTGGGCAATGATAAGAGGTCACTGCAGGATCTTGAATACTGCCAGGAGGGCAGCGGAAGCATCTTAAACTGCCAGGTGGGCAGAGATGAAAATATGATACTGTCTGAAAGTCTCATGGACTCAGAGGAGATTTTGATTCAGTAAGGGTTGTTGATGAATATGGGATCGGTTGATCTTATAGTCTGCCAGGGGAGCAGCAGGGACATCCCATATTGCCAGGTGGGTAGGGATGAGCAGGTGAATTTGGATCATCCCGAGAAGTTGATCGAGCAGATGAGACTTTCTGAGGGTCTCATAAATTCAGGGATGGATTTAGATCAACAAATGTAGCTGATAGAGGAGGAAGATATGAGAGATATTCTGATGATTGGGGGAATTGGAATATTCCTACCACTTGCCTAGGAGGAGGCAGAAATTTGTGTTGTAGGTGCAGCAACAACAGAAGAACAGTCACAGCTGACAATAATTGTCAGGGAAGAAGAAGAATTGGAGCAGGAGTTTGAGACTGCCCAAGCACAAGCAGAAGCGGACGAAGAGGAGAATGAGCATTCAGAGGAATGGCTCAATGAATTTAGCCAAGAAGCTAAGGAAGTTGTAGCGTTGAAGCTGACAGCAAAAGAAGCAGAAGAGGATGACGAGCATTCTGAGGAATGGCTCAGCATTTTCAGCCAAGAAGCTGAAGAGACTGCAACTTGGGAGTTTGCAACAAAAGAAGAAAAAGGGGTAGGTAGCATTTTATTTGTTGATCTGTGGGAACAGATTGAAGCCCTAGAGGAAAGGATGAAAGTGCAGAGTGTGCACATCCAGCAGGTGAAGTTGGAAACTGATGAAGGAATCATGGGAGATCAGGTTGATCTGCCCATGTGCCAAAAAAATTTGCAGCTGAGGAGACTGCATAAACAGAGCCAGCCACTGGAGCAACTCGACGAGGTGATTGAAGAGATCAGAAGGCTGGTGTTGAGGTCAGCAGAGACTTCCAGTGAGGAGAGGCTGGGCAGAAAAGAAGCAGCAGCAGCGGCACAGCAGAAGCAGCAGCAGCAGCGGCGCAGCAGAAGTAGCAGCAGCAGCAGAATGGAGCAGATGGGAAGCTCCAGATATTTGTTTGGGATCCAGGAGGATTTCCAACCGCTTAGAGGGGAAGCACATGAGCAGGAGCTCATGATTTTGCAACTAAGGAGTTTGATGCAGGAGAATCTCTCCACGTCATCCAGCCAGTCATCCAGCCACGCCAACGAATTCAAATGGCACGCTAAAAGAGAGGCGCAACCTCATTTAAATTTGAAAATTGAATGTAATTAATGATTAGGTTTGTGAGCCATAGAAGTCGTGCCTTTGTGCAGGCATTAGATAGATAGGCCTTTAATGTGTGTAATGGTTGAGATCTAGATCCAATTCTGGACTAGACAACCCATTCAATGTAATTGAATAGAGTCGGTAGACCTGGAGGGAAGCACTCAATGAGCCCCTCAGGTAAAAGAGATTTTGATATCTCATTTTGAGTAATTTGTTGTAGATGAGTGAGGATTGAGTTGAGGAAAGCCATAGAGAGCTCAGGAACACCTTGTAAATACACGCATTTGCCAATTTAATATAACAGAGCAGTTTTTTCTGCATGATATTTTGTGTTATGTGGATGTCTGTGTGTGTTCCATTGTATGTTGTAGATGTATGGTAGGCATTTGCAGGAGGGTGTTTGATTTCCAGGGTTGAAGGTCTTTGAGGCTTCACGCCAGGAGGATGTGACAGAACACTGGGGGTTCTAAGAGCCGTGCACAGAGGTTTCACTTCTGAACACTGTGGGTTAAGACAAAGACGTGCTGCGGCACAAGAACTGGAGTCAAAAAATTAGGAGGAAGACCTCAAGGTTGTTGAGTACCTCAAGAGGCAAGGCTATGTATGAGAAACACAGTTGTAGACAGAATTCTGCTGTGAATTCTGTAGAGCTCTGCCAGGTGGGCATTGAGCACAGGCACAAGGTGTAGTTGGAAGAACTCTACTGAGATTTGAAGAAGAAGACATAAGCTCTGAGGAGTTATGTAAAGCTCTGCCATGTGGGCATTGAGCCAGTGTAAGGAGTGCATAGAGGAAGGACTTTTGTTGAGAAGTTCAGGAAGAAGAAAATAGAATCATTGAGGGTTCTGTAGAGCTCTGCTAGGAGGGCATAGAGCAAGTGTAAGGAGTGAACGAAAGGAGATAGAACTATTGAACGTTATGTGGAAGGATACTCTGCCAGGAGGGCATCGTGTAAGCGTGCAGACAGGCACAGAGGAGAAAAGAACTCTTTGAGTTCTAAAGTTAGAAGAAGGGTCCGCTGAGGGAACCTTCTAAGGGTTACTGAACACCCTGAAAGCTAAGCCAGAGGTTGCTGGAGAAAAAGGAGCTAGGAGGGCATCTAAACATTCTCCATATGTGGGAGAAGAAATATCAAATCCCTTAGGGATCTGAGCATTTGAGAAGCTCAGGAGAGCACACCAGCCGTCGGATCGACGGAGGAGAGAGATATGGACCGTTGATTTCCATGTCCAAGAGGAGCTCAGAAGGAGCCTACAGAAGGAGGAGACCGTCAGTCGTCGGATCTCACTCAGAAATCCCGTAAGGCATTGGATCGGGAGGAGTTGCGTAGAGTTTAGCCTCTGGAGTAGGTGCGCAGAAGAAGTGATCTGAGCCGTCAGATCTGGGAAAAATACCCGACAGCCATCAGATTGGACAGGAGCTGCACGAGGTTTATCCATCGGGATAGCAGTCATCGACAAATCGGGATTCTCAAGGACAAGGAAATCGAAACATTCCAAGTCTCGAAACCCCGGAAGGATCTGGACCGTCCGTTGGTGGAGACACGTGGCGGATATCGAGTGATCGTCGGCATATTCGGCATCGAAAAATCGGAGTTCCTGAGGACGAAGGAGATGGGACATCGAAAGTCTCGAAATCCCGGAGGAATCGGGACCGCCCATCTGGAAGGACGCGTGGCAGCGATCAGCGTCATCGGGAAAAGTCCCGACAAGAAGTCGTTGATCGGGGATTGAGTCATTGGGATATCGGAGATCCCGGTGACAAGTTATTTGTGCACTTTGGAATTGTGAAACGTGATACCCCGATGAGTGGGAGCCAGCTATCATCACAACAGAGGAGGAGGACAGTGCCATCATGAAGGGCCAGCTGTCAGCGTACCGGAGAGTCGGGATTCAAGGAATCGGAAATCCCGGGAGCAAATGTTCTTTGACATTTAAAACCCGTAGCCCCGATGGAGATAAGACCGTGGTCACGGGATAACGGTCATATGGGCCAAGACCTATAGCCAGGAAGGCTAGTGTGAAAAAGGTGCGTCGGGATTCAAGAAATCGCGAGTCCTGAGGGCATGTGTATTTCGACATTGGAATGCTCAAAACTCCGATGGGTGTTATGACAGAGGTCATATAGAAGTTGGTCATGTGGACTAGAGGCTTAGCCAGGTGAGGGATAAAGTAATAGAGGAGCGCATCAGAGATCGGGGATCGGTGATCCAAGTTTCCAGAACATCACAGGTGTCAAGATCCCGATAGCGGGAACCCGATCACAAAGAAAAGAGGTCAGCATTGATTTCCCGATCGTTAAGGGAGGTCATTTGGAGAGTTGTTGTGGGTGTGGAAAAATTCCCAATAGGGAATTAGAAGATATTTTCAGTTCTTCGGGACGAGTAAGAAGAAAATCTCATGTGAGAGGACGTGCCTGGTTGGCGCGCCTGCATCAATTATTCATGATATTGGATTTGAAGAATAAAGAACTCCTACATTCTATGGAGAAAGGGTTATGTTGTGGCATAAAATATTGGGGCATCTCAGGGAGAAGGGTCTTCGACTACCACACGATAAAGGTATGGTTGAAGGTATTTATAACTGCTCTTTGGATTTTGATTTTTGTTAACATTGTGTATATGGGAAGCAGAATTGGGTAAGATTCCCCTCTAGTGCAATGAGGGAAGAAGAAATTTTACAGTTAGTTCACAGTGATGTGTTTTGACCTATTTTGGTTCCATCATTGAGAAAATTTTTGTACTATGTCTCATTTATAGATGATTTCTCGAGGAATACTTGGATATAATTCCTCAGGAAGAAATCTAAATTCTGTAACAAGTTTAAAGAGTTTAAGGCTCTTGTTGAGAATCAAACAGAGAAAAGAATTAAGGTGTTGAGGACAGATAATGGTAGAGAGTTATGTGGGAATGAATTTGAAGAATTATGTAAGAAGTGTGGTATAGCAAGGAAGAAGCCTACTCCATATACACCTCAGCATAATGGAGTTGCATAAAGGATGAACATGAAATTGATGGAAAAGGCAGGGTGCATGCTCAGTGGAGTTGGGTTAGGTCAAGAATTATGGGCAGAGGCAGTGGGTACTGCATGTTACATGGTCAATAGATCACCCTCATCAGTATCGGATGACAAGACTCCACAAGAGGTATGGACTAGTAAGAAACCTTCTCTCACACATCTCAAGGTATTTGGTTGTGAGGCCTATGTTCATGTTCCAAAGGAAAACAGGAGTAAGCTAGATAAGAAGGATGAAAAGTGTATCTTTATTGGGTATAAAGATGGTCTCAAAGGTTATAATCTTTGGAACCCAAAAACTAAGAAGGTTGTGTATAGTCGAGATGTGGTATTTAGAGAAATGAAGGATGTTGTTAAACATGAAGTCCTACCAAGTAAGGAAGAACCAGAGAAAATAGAGGTTGATTTAAAGGATGATGAATCAGACTCTACAGAAGAAGAAGATCTTCATACTCCAGTATTGAGGAGATCGGTTTGAAAAAGAAGGCTGCCAGAAAGGTATACTCCATCTGATTTTCATTCAATTTTTTCTTTGTCTAATACTGATGATAATCCTAGAACTGTCAGGGAGGCAGTGGATTCAGAGGATGGAAAGCTCTGGAAAAAGGCCATGGATGAAGAAATGGAATCCTTAGATAAGAATGAGGCTTGGGATCTAGTGGATTTCTCAACTGGAAGAAATCCCATTGGCAGAAAATAGGTATTTAAAAAGAAGTTGAATGCAAAAGGAAAAGTGGAGAAATACAAAGCTTGGTTAGTAGAAAAGGGTTATTCCCGGGTTGAGGGAATTGATTTTGGTGAGATTTTTTTTCATGTTGCCAAGTTAAATTCTATAATAATTCTATTATATGTTGTTGTTGAATTTGATTTTCAAGTGGAACAGATGGATGTGAAGACAACATTCATACATGGTGATCTAGAAGCATAAATCTATATGAAGCAGCCAGAAGGCTTTGTTGTGAAGGGAAAGAAGGAGCTTGTATGCAAGCTGAAAAATTTCATGTATGGTTTAAAACAATCACCAAGGATATGGTATCAAAAAATTGATACTTATATGCTAGGACTTGGTTTCACAAGAAGAAAAGACGATCACTGTGTGTATTTTAAATTAATTAGTGATCATTTGATTTATTTTTTCTTGTATGTGGATGACATGTTGTTGATAGGAAACAACAAAGAGATTATCTCGGATGTAAAAAATCAGTTGTCCTCTAAATTTGACATGAAGGGTCTTGGTGATTCAAATTTCATTTTGGGCATGGAAATTAAAAGAGATCAGGAAAAGAGGAAACTTTGGTTAAATCAGAGAAAATATGTCAAGACAATATTGTAGAGGTTTAATATGCAGGAATGTAAATCCGTCAAGGTCCCTATTCTTGTTGGTGTAAATTTATATGTGGATCATTGTCCCAAAACACTTGTCGAAGAGGAGAACATGCCTCGTGTTCCATATGCGAGTGCAGTTGGAAGTTTGATGTATGCAATGGTATTTACTAGATCGTACATTGCACATGCAGTGGGTGTTTTGAGCAAGTATATGTCAAAACCAGGGAATGAGCATTGGACAACAGTAAAAAGAGTTTTCAGGTATTGTGTGGCACTGCTAGCTATGGATTGTGCTACCAAGGAAGACCAGTATTGGAAAGAGTGTTGGACATAGATGGCTTTGTGGATGCAAACTAGGCTGGAGATCTGGATCATAGAAGATCTACAAGCGGGTATGTGTTTAACCTATTTGGAGGAGAAATCAGTTGGATGAATAAAAGATGGGTTGTAATGGCACATTCAACTACAGAAGTTGAATACATGACAGCCACTCATGCAAGTAAGGAAGCAGTATGGTTACAAAGATTGTGTTCAGGTATGGGGTTGGTACAGCAAGCTATAAGGATAGATTGTGACAGTCAAAGTGCAATTTTTCTGGCGAAGAGCTCAGATTATCATTCAAAGACAAAGTATATTTATATTCAATATCACTTTGTGAGAGACATGGTTGAAGAAAAGAAAGTGTCGTTTATGAAGGTGGACACTTTGAAGAATGTTGCAGATTCATTAGCAAAATATATGAGCACTGAGAATTTATCTTGGTGTAGGGGATCCATGGGCATTGTTGCCCTAAATTTTTGACTATGTAACCCTGTAACTCCCTGAATGCAAAAAAAATAATAAGTGGAACAATGTTGGGTATGTGTTATATTCTTTGCACGACTAGTTGTAATCTTTGCTATGTTGTGTCAGGTGCGCATGGGAGGTTTGAGGGGGTTTGTTAGGCCTCCCTTCGAGGGTTTCAGGGGGGAAATATCCCCCTTGTGCAAAGGTTAAGGGGCAGCTCCCCCGAGAAAAAAAAAAATCCTCGGAAAATGTGTCGCATTTTTCCTTGTTTTTCGTGTTGCATCGAATTTCATGTTCATTGTTGGGTTGTTTTTGGACACATGGCTTTTGCCAATGGTTTTCTATTTCTGGTTAATGAATTAGGTTTGTTGACTAATCCAGGTCATTGGGTTAGGGTTTTGGATGTCATTGGCTCCTATATGTATATTTTATTGTAAACAATGTACCACTATGAATGAATATAGAATATGTTGGTTTTCCCGATTTGGGTTTCCAGGGGAAAAATCTATGTGTAATGTGTGTATTTTTCATTGTATATTTTTTGTTTTTACATTGAAAATCTGTTTGCAGTAAAATATAGTACAAATTTAAAATCTACAATTGCAGCTCAACACAGCCTATCATCCTTAGATTGATGGCCAAATTGAAGTGATTAACAAGTGTTTGGAAACATATTTGCGATGTTTTTCATTTGAAAGGAAAACTCAATGGGTGCAATGGTTGCCACTAGTTGAATGGTGGTACAACACATCTTACCATACACTTACTCGCATGACTCATTTTGTAGTATATGGACAAACTCCACCCTCAGTTCTCTCATACATGCCAGGAGTCTCTAAGGTTCAGGAGTTTGACCACACTCTTACAGTTCGACAAGCTATTCTTCGTTCCCTCAAAGAGAAATTGGTCATAGCTTAGAATCTCATGAATCAACAAGTTGATCAAGGTCGTTCTGAACGTCAATTTTTTGAAGGGGACCAAGTGTTTCTTCTATTGCAACCTTATAAGCAAACTTCATTCAAGGTTGGCCATTGCCAAAAAATTGCACCTAAATTTTATGGTCCATATACAGTTCTAAGATCCATCATGTTTTTCATGTCTCATGCGTCAAGAAGGTGATTGGAACTAAGTGCAAAACTCAAACCAATCTTCTTGAGTTGGATGAAGAAGGCTCCATCTGGTTGCAGCCCCAAGCAGTTTTGGATCGGCATCAATGTCGTCTCTGTCACCGCACCATCAAGGAAGTGTTAGTACACTAGAAAGATACAACTCTATTCGATGCCACCTGGGAGCCAGCTAACCTCGCGCCTTCGGGACTTAAAGTACCCTATACTTGGGCACTCACTCTGCGAACTTCCGAGTTCGCGAGGTCTCTCGATCTCTACCACCTGTCTTCCTCAGATGGATGGTTCTTAGTCCTCTCGCCACTTCGCCACTCGTGAAGTCGAATGACTTCCTCTTCCAACCTCCGGTGCCCGAGTCCCCGATGTGGGTAATCTCGTGACACGCGTCCGCTCCCAAACGAACTGTCCAGATCAAGTCTCGCTAGTTCGGAGATTTCACCCCTAAATACTAAGGTTTAACCTTCGGCATCTCCCGACAGATCCCACAGCTGTCGGGTTTTCCGACTGAGACCTGACGGCTCAGACGGTTTCTAACTTAACTCAGGATTTTGCGTATCACGATTTCCGCTCTCCTATGCATTATCCAAAGGCTTTAAACCTTGTGCACATTCTCCAGATCTGACGGTTACAAGGGTTCGCCTTCCCTCCCGAACAGATCCTACAGTTCTAACACCATTGGTGTAGAGACCTTTCTTCCTGTGGTCATAAACCATACCAGCTGTGGTTTCACAGCACCGCTACACCTCTTGAGCTTACAAACGCGGTCAAGCAACTACTTGACACACTGGAACAAACCAACGTCCGAAATTGGTCATTCCAGACCCAATTTCTCTTCACATTTTCGGTCCAAAGACCGCTCCACTGGCCCATCTAGGCTCAGTGTCGAAACCTTGGCTCTAATACCACTATGTAGTGTACCCATTCACTACTGAGGTTTCCAAACCTCTCGGTTGCCATTCTATACATGGAATTTTACATAATTTGTACAGACATTATAAGCTCATGCATTTAACACAATTAAACACATTTAATTTACAGAGTGAAACATATCTGGTTACTGCTATAATTAAACATTCTGTAGCATTCAACAGTAACTCATTTACACAGCGGAAAACATGATTCATGAACAGCAAAGTCATGCCAAATGTGGTAAAAACATAATTCAGATACTTATCTTTGAGCAGCTGTAGAATTCACCAACCAAGTGCAGGCCTTCCACGAACCTCCCAGCCTTAGACCACACTGTTCATCAGCTCAACAGTGGGTCACCCCCGAGCTGGGACTGAGCTCCACCCCAAGGCAAGGAATCTAGACACAGGCTGAGGTTACAGGGAAGATAGCACATACACATCACCACGAAGAAAGCTCTCCCAGGAATCTCCCACGCTCACTTCCCACAGACCCTCATTCCCCACATGCTTGTTCCACCCCGGGAAAGTGCACCTTCTTTGTCACCTAGACAGTCCTTCGGCTGCCATTCCACCTTACCTTGGGTTACAAGAACAGACCGGACCAAAATTCTCCAGGCTCTATGGCAACTATAGGGTTCCTTACAAGAGCTCTCTCCTTCCTCTGCGCACTCTCTCACCTGGAGGAGTCGCTCACAGGCCAACAAGCCTCACGCAGTCCAGCACTGCGTGGTCACAACAATCCACGAGGAACACAGACACAAGATTTTCGGCTTCAGAGATGACCCCCGGTTATTCTGGCAGAGGTCGTACCGGTTCTACGCTCAGAGGTTCCGGTCCAAATGGAGAGAAGATTCCCCCCATGGTTCAGCTCGACACTTATATTTGCATGCACCAGGGTTGACACTTGTCACCCTGGAAACTGCATGTGTTCCATCTGTACGCCTTCCTCCCACCACTTGGGAAATCACGTGTCCTTCCAAAGGACTTAGGATAAAATAATATGCACATGGCTCTTTTTGGAAATAATATTAAAATATTATTCCAGGCCTAAGTCCCCTAGGCTTAGCCCCTAGGCTCAACATTCAGCCCATTTTCCACCTTCCAGCCCCTAATTCCTTGCCCACTCTGTGGACGCTCAGTTCCCCATCACTCACTCATCGTGGTAGGTCTGCACCTGGCGGTGTTTATATTTTATTTATGTGTTGCATACATACAGATACAAAATCTAGGCCCTTGGTCTTCAACCCTTAGGCTCTCTGGCCTAATCAAACACATAAGCCTATTGGCTTATGCAAAACTTGGCTCACCATCCTATAGAACATATTTACAATTCCTTGCATAAAACATGATCTGCAACGGGGCTCGGCCTTGGGGACACTACAATCCCCCTCCCCTTATTTTTGCACTGTCCTCAGTGCAACTTACACTGCCTCTGAAAGTATTTCAAAACTTTTCAAAAAGATGCGGGTACTCTGCCCGCATTACTTCTTCATGCTCCCATGTCATGTCCTCAGGACCATACCAAGTCCACTGGACCTTTACAAGTCCTATAGCTCGATTCCGGAGCTGCTTGTTTCTCCTATCCAATATGCACACAGGATGCACTTGCAGGACATTTTCTGGTTCCACCTGATTCACAGTCAAATCGATAACATGATTAGCATCAGGTACATGTTTCTTAAGAAATGAAACATGAAACACATTATGTACAGTCATAGATGCAGGTAATGCAAGCATGTATGCAACTGGCCCAATCCTTTCCAGGATCTCAAATGGCCCACAAAATCTTGCTGCCAACTTGGCGCAACTTCCCAATTTCAGGGAACTCCTGTTAGTTTTCACTTTCAGGAAAACATGGTCACCCACTTTGAATTCTTTATGGGTTTTGTTACTATTAGCGTAACTTTTCTGCCTATCCTGGGCAGCTTTCAAATTCTGTTTGATTTTGATCATCTGATCTTCCATCTCTTTGAGTAGTTCAGGTCCAACTATTGTTCTGTCAATTGGATTATCCCAGCTCACTGGAGTGTTGCACTTTCTTCCATAAAGCGCTTTGAATGGGATCATCTTCAATGATGCATGGTACCCATTATTGTAAGCGAATTCTACCAAATGCAGGTAGTCTTCCCACCTTGATGGTTTATCCATCACGTACATTCTCATCATGTCTTCTATTGCTCTATTTACTCTCTCTGTCTGTCCATCAGAATCAGGATGATATGCTCTACTGAAGTTCAAATTCGTTCTGAATCCCTTGAACAGTCCTCTCCAGAAATTCGAAGTGAATTCTGGGTCCCTATCAGACACAATTGTCTTAGGAATTCCATGCAAGCGTCCAACTTATTTTATAAAGATATCAGCAACATCTGCTGCTCTGTGGGTGGTTTTCAGTGGAATAAAATGGGCAGATTTAGTAAGCTTGTCCACCACCACCATGATTGAATCATGTTGATTGCTTGTTCTGGGTAATCCTGTGATAAAATCCATTGTTACCACATCCCATTTCCATTCAGGAATAGGTAAAGGTTGCAGCAACCCTGCTGGGTGCCTATGCTCCGCCTTAACCTTCTGGCACTCCATACATCTGACGATGTATTCAGCAATTTCCTTCTTCATACCTGGCCAAAAATAATGGATTTTCACTGCTGCCACAGTCTTTTGATATCCAGGATGACCAGCATAAGTCACATTATGCATTTCTTTTAGAATTTCCAGCTTCAATTCTCTGTCATTAGACACATACACTCTATTTTTATACAGAAGTAAACTATCAGTTTCTAAGGTATAACCTTCCTCGGTCTGTGGTCTCTCACACTGTTGTATCTTTGCTACAAGTCTTTTGTACTACAAATCAGCATTTGCAGCTTCAAGAATTATGTCTTTCAACTCAGTTATGTACATGTTAATGGCTGTAGCATGTAATTCATGCACTTTTATGCTGAGTGCATCAGCCACTTTATTATCTTTCCCTTTGATATGCCTGATATCAAAGTCATATTCGCACAGAAATTCAATCCATCTGATTTGCCTGGCATTTAAAGTTGGCTGATCAAATAAATACTTCAGACCATTGTGGTCTGTCCTTAATTCGAATTTATTGCCCATGAGGTAACGTCTCCATTTCCTCAATGCATGGACAACTGTTGTCAGCTCTAAATCATGAGTGGCATAATTCTTTTCATGCTCTTTCAGCTTTCGGGATTCATAACAAATTACAGATCCCTCTCGGATGAGAAATCCTCCCATCCCTTCCTTACATGCATCCGTGCACACTACGTAATCCTTACTTGGATCAGCAATCTTTAGGATTGGAGCACTAGTGAGCAGCTGCTTCAATTGCTGGAAGCTGCTCTCACATTGTTCAGTCCACTAGAACTTCTTCTCCTTCCTTTGCAAGGAAGTGATAGCATGAGCTATCCTTGAAAATCCGACTATGAACCTCCTATAATAACCTGCTATACCCATAAAGGATCTAAATTTTGTCACATTTCTAGGCACTGGCCACTCTTGAATGGCCTGTACCTTCTCAGGATCCACAGTGATTCCCTCTTCAGAAATAATGTGTCCCAGATAATGGATCTGCTTTTGGAAAAATGAGCACTTGCTCAGTTTTGCGTACAGCTGATGTTCTCTCAACACCTGCAGCACCATTCAAAGATGTTGTTCGTGTTCTTCCTCTGTCTTGGAATACACCAAGATATCATCCAAGAAGACTATAACGAACTTGTCCAGATAATTTCTGAACACTCCATTCATTAAGCACATGAAAACAGCAGGCGCATTGGACAATCCAAACGGCACCACAGTGAACTCATAATGATCGTACCTTGTTCTGAAGGCAGTCTTGTTGATGTCTTCATATTTTATCCTCACTTGATGATATCCAGATCGAAGGTCTATCTTCGAAAATACTTTCGCATCCTTTAACTGATCAAAAAGATCATCAATCCTTGGCAGAGGATATTTTTTTTTGACAGTGACTTTATTCAACTGTCTAAAGTCAATGCACAGCCTCATCGTCCCATCTTTCTTCCTCACAAATAGGACTGGGGCTCCCCATGGTGACACGCTAGGACGAATGTAGCATTTCTTTAATATCTCTTTGAGCTGCAATTGCAACTCTTTCAGCTCTGGTGTGCTCATCCTATAAGGAGCTTTCGAAACTGGAGCTGCTCCAGGCATCAGATTTATAGAAAAATCGATGTCCCTCTTCGGAGGTAGTCCAGGCACCTCATGAAACATGTCCTCAAACTCTTTGAGCACCCTGTGGTCTTCCAGATTCGAGACCACATCTTGGAATGCTTCTTCTACCCAGGCTGCAAATAATTGACAGCCTTTCCGGCAACATTTCTTCAGCTGCATAGCTGAGATTTCCCTCACAGCCACGGCTCTGGGAATTCCTTGGACTGTTACCTAATTTCCCCCTTCGTTCAGACATGTAAACCTCTTGTTTTGACAATCCAGAAGGGCATGGTGCTGGTCCAACCAGTCCATCCCAATTAAGCAATCATATGAGCCTAAAGGCAGAATGTTCAATTCAGCCTTAGTGCTCATTCCTTTCATGTCCATTGAACAGGACTTAACCAATTTAGTGACCTTCCTCTTGGTCCCTGTGGCTAACTACACTAACCAAGACTTCTCATGTTTGCTCTTTGTTAGATGCAAACTTTCCACCACCCTAGGATCTACATAACTATGGCTAGCCCCTGAATCAATCAAAATAACAAGTGGTTGGTTGTTAATCATACCTTCGACTTCAATCATGTGCGATTGAAATTACGCTTGCTTATTGTCTAGGGCTGCATAGATCCTCGGCATTCTGCTACCCATATCCTCCACTGTTTCAGCTTGCTGAACAGTATGGACAGTTCTTTCTTTGTCTTTTCTGTGGGGGCAGTCTATGTACCTATGATTCCCTTTACAGCCCCAACACTCCATGGGTGGAGGCCTTGGCATCTGTTTACTCCCTTCCACTTTCCTGGGCTCCTGAAAAGATGACTGTCCCCAAGGATTGTTTCTGAAAAAGGAAGGCTTGCTTCCCTTCTGCCTCTATTCTTTCTTAAACCTCTTATGGTCATCCCAAGCCTTCCGAAAGGTAGGCTTTTCCCTTTGCTGTTCATATAGACATTCCGCTCTTCTTATGGTTTCTTCCATGGTCTTAGGATCATCGTATTGAATCTTGTCACCAATGCAAGGTGGAAGTCCACTCAGGTACCTCTGAATTTTAACAGCTTTGTCCTTGATGAATGGAACATACTTCAGCAGTTCCAGAAAACTTTGTTCATACTCATCCATGGCCATACTGCCCAACTTGAGTTCGAAGAAATCCTTCATCTTTCTATCATAGTATCTTTTAGTCAGGTATTTCTTCTCGAAATACCTCTTAAACTCCTTCCACGTGACCTCTTTCTCTCTGATGTGTTGCACCTGTACAAGTTGATCCCACCACATGGACGCTTTTCCTTTCAGCTGGTACATTGCAATTCTACCTTCTGCACGGGCAGAATAATTCTGCAGTTGGAAGTATTTCTTCATGCCTAGTAACCATGTCTCGGCATCTTCCTCCTTCTTATGTTCTCCATCAAATGTTGGAGGTTTAATTTTGTTCATCTCTCCTTTCAATTCCTCTTTTCCAGATTTTCGATGTTTTCTGGTAGGGGATGGGCTTGAACTGCTGTGTGTCTCCCTGTCCGAATGTTTTTGGGAGCGAATGTAATGTCGGCTACCACTCCTTGATCTCCTTCTCCCCTCAGGGGTTATGACACTTCTTGATCTGCTTGTGTCACTCCCCTTTTCCAATTTCTTTTCTATTCTTTCCAGGCTCTTCATTATTTTTAAATTGAATTCACCCTGTCGATCCTTGACTTTCATGAGCTTTCGGCTATCAGCTAGGCGAGCCCGGGCATCTTTCTGCAATCTTTCGATGAGTTGCATGATATGTTCTTCCTTACCCTTCTCTTTTTCGTGCCCATTGGAGTTCGATCCTTCAACTCCTAGGTTAACATCCTTTCCTTCCTGTTCATCTTCTATTTCAGGGGTAAACTGCACTTTTCCCCACTCCATACTCGACGTTGATTAACTGGGTTTCTGGCCTTCGTTGACCTCTGCACACGCACTCTGTGCAATTAAATTTGAAATTTGTTAGGCCATTAAACCTTCGCTAACAATCCATAATATTTACAAGCCAGTTCGAACAAAATAAAAGACATTTTGTTTAAATAAATTTCTTGAACTGGAAGTATTATATATTTCTTCCATTTCTTTGCATTTGAGGCAATTTCCAACCAGTTCTGGCACTCGTCATTCCTCTGTAATCTAATACACAGACGACTCAAATTTGTCAAGCCTTCATTTTCTTGACAATTCTTCATCATTCATAAATAATTCAATTTATGAAAATGTTTTCAATTCCATGAATTTTCTGAGTTCTGCTCGACTCTGCAATTTCTGGGACTTCGAAACTTCGGAATCTCGGTCCACGAAGATCCGACAGTTAGATATTCTTAACCAGAGTCACCCTTTTGCAACTCGCACTCTCGTGAGTTCGTGAGTCGAAGACCCTCGACTCATTTCCTCTAACCGTCGATACCCAAGATGTGACACGGGTATGGTTCCCTCTTCGCTAGTGTCTGCTACACATGACCGTAGCCTAGGGCTAAGTGCTATCCCCCTTCGCTATTCGCACCTTCGTGAGTTGTGTCATCCAATCCCGGTACCCCCTTTTCATGAAACCCCGAGAAGTGATGTTGACTTTTCTCCTCTCGTTCTCGCTTCTTCGTGACTTCGCGAGTTCCATTGTCAAGCTCCCATGCACTTATCTCGCGAGTTCCAGAAATCGCGAGTTATTTTATTCTCCGAGCCCACAGCACAGTTGTCACCCTTCACCACCATGGCAAATGGTACATTCATGAGGGTCCACGTCACTTTCAACGACGTCATCGGGTCCCACCTCTCTCACTTCTCTTTACATCCCACTAGCACGTGGTACTTTGCCATGTGTCCATGTCCCTTCCTAGAAAAATCCGACGGTCAGATCCTCCTCAGATCTACGGCGTAGATCCTTTCGAGGTTTTGGGCTTCTAATCGCCGATGCACCGAATCTCTGATACGATTTTATCGTGCTTTTGCTACTCGCGACCTCGCGCCTTCGGGACTTAAAGTACCCTATACTTGGGCGCTCACTCTGCGAACTTCCGAGTTCGCGAGGTCTCTTGATCTCTGCCACCTCTCTTCCTCAGATGGATGGTTCTTAGTCCTCTCGCCACTTCACCACTCGTGAAGTCGAATGACTTCCTCTTCCAACCTCCGGTGCCCGAGTCCCTGATGTGGGTAATCTCGTGACACGTGTCCGCTCCCAAACGAACAGTCCAGATCAAGTCTCGCTAGTTCGGAGCTTTCGCCCCTAAATACTAAGGTTTAACCTTCGGCATCTCCCGACAGATCCCACAGCTGTCGGGTTTTCCGACTGAGACCTGACGGCTCAGACGGTTTCTAACTTAACTCAGGATTTCACGTATCGCGATTTCCGCTCTCCTGTGCATTATCCAAAGGCTTTAAACCTTGTGCACATTCTCCAGATCTGACGGTTACAAGGGTTCTCCTTCCCTCCCGAACAGATCCTACGGTTATAACACCATTGGTGTAGAGACATGTCTTCCTGTGGTCATAAACCATACCAGCTGCGGTTTCACAGCACCACTACACCTCCTGAGCTTATAAACGCGGTCAAGCAACTACTTGACACACTGGAACAAACCAACGTCCGAAATTGGTCATTCCAGACCCAATTTCTCTTCACATTTTCGGTCCAAAGACCGCTCCACTGGCCCATCTAGGCTCAGTGTCGAAACCTTGGCTCTGATACCACTTTGTAGTGTACCCATTCACTACCGAGGTTTCCAAACCTCTCGGTTTCCATTCTATACATGGAATTTTACATAATTCGTACAGACATTATAAGCTCATGCATTTAACACAATTAAACACATTTAATTTACAGAGTGAAACATATATGGTTACTGCTATAATTAAACATTTTGTAGCATTCAACAGTAACTCATTTACACAGCAGAAAACATGATTCATGAACAACAAAGTCATGCCAAATGTGGTAAAAACATAATTCAGATACTTATCTTTGAGCAGTTGTAGAATCCACCAACCAAGTGCAGGCCTTCCACGAACCTCCCAGCCTTAGACCACACTATTCATCATCTCAACAGTGGGTCACCCCCGAGCTGGGACCGAGCTCCACCCCAAGGCAAGGAATCTAGACACAGGTTGAGGTTACAGGGAAGATAGCACATACACATCACCAGGAAGAAAGCTCTCCCAGGAATCTCCCACGCTCACTGCCCACAGACCCTCATTCCCCACATGCCTGTTCCACCCCAGGAGAGTGCACCTTCTCTGTCACCTAGACAGTCCTTCGGCTGCCAGTCTCCCTTACCTTGGGTTACAGGAACAGACCGGACCGAAATTCTTCGGGCTCTATGGCAGCTACAGGGTTCCTTCCAGAAGCTCTCTCCTTCCTCTGCGCACTCTCTCACCTGGAGGAATCGCTCACAGGCCAACAAGCCTCACGCAGTCCAGCACTGTGTGGTCACAACAATCCACGGGGAACACAGACACAGGCTTTTCGGCTTCAGAGATGACCCTCGGGTATTCTGGCAGAGGTCGTATCGGTTCTACGCTCAGAGGTTCCGGTCTGAATGGAGAGAATATTCCCCCCATGGTTCAGCTCGGCACTTATATTTGCATGCACCAGGGTTGACACTTATCACCTTGGAAACTGCATGCGTTCCATCCGTACACCTTCCTCCCACCACTTGGGAAATCATGTGTCCTTCCAAAGGACTTAGGATAAAATAATATGCACATGGCTCTTTTTGGAAATAATATTAAAATATTATTCCAGGCCTAAGCCCCCTAGGCTTAGCCCCTAGGCTCAA
>ML804240.1:72063-95168 GCA_009831015.1 Picea engelmannii | reverse complement strand
TAATGAAAAGATAAGGCAAATGGGAATTGAATGAGGGGGGGATTAGAGAGAGGAGGATAAGGAAGAGGGGGTTGGACTTGGAGGGGAATTTTTTTGGGGGTGGAGAGAAGAAGGAGAAAGCAGAAAGGGGGTGAAAGGCAAAAAAAAAATTAGAGAGGAGAAAGGAAGCAAAATTACTTTGCGGGTTTTTACTAGTGGACTGGAGTTACTGGGATTTGGGGCTCGGGAGCCAGGAAATCAGATTTCCTGGAGCTAGGGAGCCAGAGAGACTTTGTCCCTAGCTGGTGGAAGGAATCAGTTTTCAGGCAGGTTACCAAAAGGCAAGAAAGGGGCAACCTTCTTCTTCAAGAGATATTTCACTGATTTTATTTTTTATTTGTTATTGCTTTTATTTCTATTTTTCTGTAATGAAAGGTAAAATTACATTCTTATATCTAAAAGATAAGTTAAAAGACTTGGGATTCAACTGTTATATATACTTTATTTACTTTATTTATACTAGAACAACACCAGAATTAGAAATTTCTTGATGAAAATAGTTACATAATTTAAATCACATGTAAACATAATGATAACAAATTATTGTGAAAACTCATAAATGGGGCTTTACAGGTGTTATAAATTTTATAAATTTTGATTCCCATTGCACATAATCAAACATGCATGATGAAAAATCTAGTCTCCATTTCATTTGCAATCATGCAAGCTGAAAATTGAATGTTAAGAAGAAAAGATCAAGATTCAAGAACATTGTTTGGTATTTTCGTCTAACTGTTTAAATTCTTTTTCAAATTAAAATAAATAGAGTTTATAAATATTTGGTATAAAACTGCAATTGCACTTGATGTTTTTTTAAATAAGCATTGTGTGAACATAATATTTAATGATGAACAAAATAAATATAAAAAATCATGCAAAAGAAAAAAATTTCCATCATAAAAAAAAATTAACTTGATGGATAAGATTGCACATCAAATTTATACCTCGGTAGCAATGAATAGCACATGAGAATCAGTACAATAGTGGAATTGCCCAATCGATAGTCACTACAAAAGACAAACGCCTTTGTGGAATTGCATATTGAGGAGGTAATGGTTGTGTCGCTAATTAATTAAGACAATGGTCACCCAATGAGAACTTAAGCCATGGTTGAGGACGAATACTTGTAAGTGAAACATAGCAATTTATTTGATTACTATCTACTGTACAAGTTTGATTTTACTTGTAAGTGAAACATTAGCAATTTATTTAATTACTATCTACTGTACTAGTTGATTTTATTCCAATGTTTCACAAATATAATAAAAACAATCAAACATTCAACAATTCATCAACCATAGAGAATTTAAATGAACCGTAGACACAAAGCTTAACCTGGAAATCCAAGAGGGAAAGCCAACGATGAGAGGTTTTATTACACTCAAGAAATGCTTACAATATTGAACTTCATTCTCACGTGGAGATGCATTCTGACTCACTCATAATATCACAGATGGCTTTGGCTCAAAAACAACCTTCGATCTTCAAAAAGACTCTATTACTCTAAAAACACAAATGAGAAAACTAGAATTCGGTGGGGATTTTATTATGCCTAGGAAACATTTACAATGGTGAGTTGCATTCTCAGACAGAGATGCATTTTGACTCACTCACAAAATTGCAGAGGAATTTATCTCAGAGAAAGTCTTCCATCTTCCAAGAGATTTCTTCTTCTTAGTTCTTTTTATACATTTCGAAGAGACTTTTTCTTTTTAGTTCCTCATACACTACCACTTCCCTGCTTTTTCATTTCCTTTCAAACTCTTTTCTCTCTTGAATTCCCTTCTTGTCCACAACCTTCATCTTTAATGGACTACCTTCAAAGACCAACCATCACAATGGTTAATTTATACTTACCATGAGAATTTTTAGACTATTCACTTCTCCAAGCTTTTATTCACTTCTTCATGATCGTGTAGGTGTATCACTACGGGTTCAATATGATTTCGTGACAATTGTATCATTGTGTTGTTTCCTGTGATTTCTTGGCTTGTCTCTAGCAGAATTCAACAGAAAATCCTCCTTTGTTTTCAATGACATCTGGAAAGCCTTCCACCGTGAAACTTGTAAGAATATAACTTATTTTGAACCCTGCAAAATCTGGTATTATTATCCACGATCTAGTGATATACAATTTCACTTAAATTAGTGCCCAACTTCCACAATTTTTAGCTTCCTCGTGGCGCATTATCCTCCTCCACAATCCGATCTGACCATACACGGGTCCACAAGATCAATGATCCTTGGCAATTTTGGGGGGCATTAAAATGGTTTCAAAAAACCGTTTGGGGGGTGTCAAAAACTTTTAAGGAATTGCCACATGCTTGTTCGTCAAAACAATGGTTTAGTATTTTGCCACCCCCATCCTTTATCCTTCTAGCAACTTTTGGAGGCAAGAATCAATTGAGACCATTAATCTTCATGCACAAAACTCTCCATCGTGAGTACTTGCGTGGACTTGCTTGATTTATGTCTTGGCATTGGACTTGTGGATTGGCACCCGGTGATGCCAAACTTTCCCGATGCTCCTTTCAATTAGCACCCATTCCTTAGCTCGCGGACATATGAACTAGAGGTGCTCTTGGACATATGGCTTTTGTCTTACGATTCATGCAGTCACTCTCTCATATTTTGAACGGTGCTTGGCAAAGCTTTCGTGAGCTTATATCTTGGCCTTGATTTGATATTGAGGTGCTCTTGGACATATGACTTTTCTCTTACGATTCATGCACTCACTCTCTCATATTTTGAACAGTGCTTGGCAAAGCTTTCGTGAGATTATATCTTGGCCTTGATTTGATATTTTGGCATACTAGCTTGAGATATGGTTTAAAATCTTCAACACATAGCTTAGGCTTGGACCTCTTTTAGATGGACCAAGAATAAAATTGTGTTTCTGGTTAATAAACTTTTTACGAAGTTTTTAAAATGAGAAAAATGAGTAGGTATTGTGGTAATGATTTTGACAAAAACTTTGGAGCGGTTAACATTGAAACTGAAATTATAACATTGATTAAGGAAGAATAAGTCAAATTTTACAGAGAAGCCAAAAATTTTGATGGGGTCAATTTATGTTACAACACCTCAAAATCTTCAACTCCCTTGAATCTTCTTCTTTGAATTTATGTGTCTACCTCCTCTTCTACCAACGACCAATCTTTGGCAAATCTTCAAGAAATAGTGTATTCCTTGGAGGATGGAAGATAAGCATTGAATAGGGATGCCTTTGGCATGAGTTTTTCATCTATTTCATGGCTAGAGATGACATTCTACGTTGCAATAGGTCACTATACAACCACTGCACCTTGGGCTACAAGTGCAAATAGTGCCTCATTCCCCTTGACCTTGACTCTCCAGACATTCTTCTTGGATGTTCGGTTTTTGGGATGGAGTTCCGAGTGAAACCTCCAACAGTTAGCCTCCCAATGTCTAGTCAATCTACAACACTGGAAATATGTATGTAATGAAGTGTTTATTTAACGACTTAATTCCAATGCATGGGCCTTCCTACCTACATGACCTTCTAGAGTGCCAACAATTTTTAGTGTTGTGACCTTTCTTACAACAGAAACAAACCAAAGATGACTTGGCATACCTATTCAATATGTACTTGTGCTTGTGCTTGTCATCATGTTCACTTGGTCCTCGAAGTGTGGGTGTAAAGTTGGCTAGCAACATTGCCCTCATCAAATATTCTACAAGCAAATTTGATTGCCCCGCTGCCCACTCATTTTCTAGTTGCATTTTCCTCCATGGGAATGGTTTCTTTTCCAATTCCTCTTGCCTTGACAAAGGTGGTTTGAGTTGAACATGTGTTGGTTTCTTGTCCATCAAATTCTAGACCTTTATACTAGAGCATGTGTTGAGTTACAATGTGTATCATAATCCCTTGGCCTTTCTTGCCTAGCCCTTGGCCATCATATAGCATTTGCCTCATGAGTTTGGAACTGATGCCTCTAGTGTTATTTTCAATCACTAAAGAACTTTTGAGAAACAAATTAAGTCAATGGTGGATGAGATTACCATGTTTGTCTCCATCATCGTGTTGACCTTTGGAGTGGCAATGGAAAGTGTTTGTACTTCCTTGTCTCTTGGAACATTGTTGGTAGATTTTCCCTTGTTTTAAGATTCAATTCCAATTCTGCTATCCTTTCCTTCAAGTGTCGGTTCTCCTTTTGGATCTCCACATCAAAGTATCTTAACTTCTTCCGACCTCTCTCTATTCAATGTTTTTCCCATGGCCACTACTTCAAGGCCTTTGATGACCCTATGCTTATACCATATGATCCATAAACAGTAAACTTATATGTTTCACCAACATGGATTCTCCAAGAAAATATAGTATTACTTCTCTACAATTTCAATAATCAACTACCAACACAAAAATCAACTTCTTTATGTAAATTCATTTTCCAACGCAAATATCAATTTCTTTATGTAAACTCATTTTCCTCAATGATAGATTCTACCTCTATTTTCACAAATTGAAACACTCAAACTTTGTTTTTCATTAAATGTACTTATGTATATTATGTCTTACATTAGACTTCCCATCCGTCTTTTTAATATGCACAAACTTATAGGTTGTTGTGAATAAATAAATTCTTGCAATATCAACTAAATGAACATACCTTTGTTTATGTAGAGAATTTCAAATTACCATAACGAACAAATAAATTGTGGTTTTACACAAATCATTAACCAATCCCATTTAAATAATTGAAGCCTTGTTGACATAGTTCTAGTTTTTGAGGACCTTCTTACAACTATTGATCATTTTAGGACTTGGGTGGAATTCCCCTACCTATCTGATCATGCTCTCGTTTTATTACAATTGGGCTCGGGTTACCCTACTGTTGCACACCCTTTTAAATTCATTCACGAATGGTTGCGTGATGACAGGTTTATTTCTCTGGTGAAAGAGGTTTGGGGTTCGATACAGGTCGAAAGGGATGAGGGGGCACAAGTCTGTTTAGTAAGGAAACTAAAAACTCTTAAATCTCATGTAAAGACTTGGTCTAAGGAAAGGAGAGTACAAGAAAAGATAGCTCTGGAAACAATTGAAGATAACTTGGCTTCACTATTCTTACAGAAGGCACAAGGTGTGGACAGTCGAGAGTTTGAATCCCACATAAAACATCTGGAAGTGGAACGTAAAAAGTTGCTAATTGTTGATGAAGAGTGTTGGCGAGAAAAAAGCCAAGCTATCTGGATCAAAAGTGGGGATAACAACACTAAGTTTTTTCACCATTTTGCTAGCTATAGAAAAAACAAGCGTCACATTTGGGAAATAAAGAATGAACAAGGTTGTGTACACACAAGGAAAGAGAATATAAAGGAAACTGTCCAGAGTTTTTTCAAATCCTTTTTTAAGGACAACGGGCAATCTTCCTTTATTGATCAGATAGAGTTGGTTAGACTCTTTCCCAGAATAGTTCAAGAGAATGAGGTGGAAACCCTTGCGAGACTTGTTACCTCAGCGGAAGTACTTGAAGTGTTGAAAGGTTTTGCCAAGGACAAAAGCCTAG
The DNA here is from genome assembly GCA_009831015.1 of Picea engelmannii. NCBI lineage: Eukaryota > Viridiplantae > Streptophyta > Pinopsida > Pinales > Pinaceae > Picea > Picea engelmannii. Next base: position 89,601 of record ML804240.1, on the reverse strand, counting down.
GACCTAACAGTTGGACAATGGAGTTCTTTCTTTTCTTTTCTTTTTTGATCTAGTGGCAGGATCTACTCGATGTTGTGGACGAATCTAGAGCTACTGGAGCAGCTAATAAGGCGCTAAATTCAACCTTCATAGCGCTTATCCCAAAAGTAAATTGCCCATCAACATTAGGTGATTTTCGTCCGATTTCCATGTGAAACTTGTGTTATAAGATTATCTCAAAAATTTTAGCCAAGAGGATTAGACCTATTCTATCTCGGGCTCTGTCAGAGGAACAATTAGGTTTCCTCAAAGGGAGGAAGATCCTTAATGCTATTGGTACATCTCAAGAGTGCATGCACAACATCAAGATGAAAAAGTTACAAGCTATCATTCTTAAACTTGACTTTAAAAAGGTGTATGATTGTGTTAATTGGGATTTCTTTCGACTTATTCTCGTCCATAGTGGTTTCGTCTTGGCCACTACTAATTGGATCATGGGATGCGTTTCTTCAGCGACTTTTTCTATTTTGATCAATGGTGAATCGAAAAATTTCTTCCAAGGAGGAAGAAGGCTCATACAGGGTTGCTCGTTGTCGCCATTGCTTTTCATTCTTGTAATGGAAGGTATAAGTTTATCCTTCAAAAAATCCCTTTCTGAAGGAAAGCTGACATGTATAAAGGTATCAAGACTTATAAAGATTCTACGTTTGTTTTTTGTAGATGATATAATCATTATGTCCAAAGCATCCTTGGCGAAATGGCAGGAGATTCATAGAATCCTTGGGGTTTTTTGTAGAGCGTCTGGGCTTGTGATAAATACCCAAAAGTAGACATGCCTCCATTTTGGTTTAGCGGAAGACACACTGGAGCTATTTAAGTCTACCTTTCAGTATAGCTTTGTATCCCTCTCGGAAGGTTTCAAGTACTTGGGATATCTTTTAAAATTGGATCGTTATAAAGCGGATGATTGGTATTGCCTCACTGAAAAATTTCAAAAGTGAATCAACCACTGGTGTAATCGGTGGCTCACCATCAAAGGTTGTTTTGTACTCATTAAGGTTGTCTTGGAAGGCCAGCCAGTCTATTGGCTAGCTTTAGCACATATTCCTGTCTCGGTGCTCGATAGGATGCGCCAACTTGTCTTCTCTTTCCTGTGGTCTGGGGGGAAACAAAAGCATAGCTATCATCTTTGCAAATGGGAGTTTTTAGCACTTCCAAAAAAATATGGGGGTTGGGGGTTGAAAAACCTCTTCAGTTTTTATCGGGCTCTGCTGACCAACACCCTGTGGAGAGCTTTGATGATTGGAGGCATTTGGCATCGAGTTATCAAAGATAAGTACTTACCCTATGGTTCGGTTACTAGATGGCTGAGATCGGCACAGTGTATGGTTCCACAAGGCTCACAGACCTGGAGAACTCTTCAGAAATCTATCCCGTTGCTTCTTCATTTGATCACTTAGAATCCGGGATCGGGACATTTCATTATTATTGGAAAAGACTGGATTCTTGGATTGGGCATCAAAGCTTTCTTGTCAGCTGATCTTCTACAGGGACTAAATCAAAAAAGTGTACATTATCTCTATCAAGCCAGCAAAGTACTGCACTCTGGCATTATATGTTCCACGTGGTATGACAGGGATGACCTAAACCTATCGGGTGTTTTGGCAACCGAATGGAAAGGGTACAGGAGTGATTTGATCGAGTCGGGGGTGCAGCTGCAAAATAGGCCAGATCTATTGATCTGGACGGGTGGAAATTCCTCAGGGCAGATATCAGCAAAGAACGTGTATAACGCCATAATGACATTGTAGTGGTCGGTCAGAACTGGTGGGTGGAAAAAGCGGGTGTGGACTTGGCATTTCCCTCTAAAACTTAAACTATTTTTTTGGTTAGTGGTGGAATCCAGAGTCCTTACCTGAGATAATCTACAACATAGAGGACATGTGGGACCTGGCATTTGCCAGCTATGCAGGCTTTCTGGTGAGTCGATAAATCACATTTTTGTACATTGTTCCTTCACCTATCGGGTTTGGGAAGTATTAAACGTGACACATCCTTCCTCTATCGGGTGGTGCGGGTCCTCCTTTCTAGAATGTATGAATTGTTGGTATGCTCAGAACCGCTCGGCCCCAATATTACCAGTTTACATTTGCTGGTACATTTTGTTAGAAAGGAACTTAGTTATTTTCAAATCCCGTATTTCCTCATATCAAAAGGTGATTCACTTAGCTCTAGTTGCACTGGTAGCCAATAAGAAACAGATTCATACTCCTACTTCGAGAGTTCCTAAAGACGTGTTGACTGGACAAAAGATCATGGGATGGTTTGATGGGGCTTCACAACAGAGTGGTATACACAGTGGAGCGGGTGGAGTAATTAAGATTAAGGAACATACCTTTTACAAGTGGATGATAAACTGTGGAGCTGAACTTATGGGGGTATGGGCGTTATTAACTTTAGCCTCTCGACTCTTTATTTATGAGATCTACGTTCTTAGATATTCTAGAATCATCATTGATTGGCTAAAAGGAAAAGGATCGCTACAGGTGGTCACCTTGGAGAGCTGGAAAGAAAGAATTGCAGACCTCATTAAACACTTCAGGGACATCTCTTTTGGTCATGTTTACAGGGGAGACAATCAAGAGGCAGATCACCTTTCAAAGCAAGCGCTTATGAAGCATCCAAGATCCATAGCTTACTACTTATGTGAAGAGGGACATGAGGGCCCTACTATGCACTTAAGTCTATCCTAGAGCACCTTTGCCCCATTGTTTACTGGATAGCTTTGTGAGATTTGATATTAGACAATAAGACACTGTTTATTTTGAGATTTTCACATGGCAGCCAATAATTATCTTTCATTTGATGTAAAAAACTTGTTATATACATTTTTATATTTTTATTGAATATAAAAAAAAAAAAAATCTGTGGAAAAAAAATAAACAACTTTGTTTTTAAAAGAATAACCAATGTAGTCTTTGAATGTGCATCCTCGTTCAAATTCCCAATAATAAAACTAATTCTCGCCTCTATTTGTGTCTACGGTACATACATTAAACCATTCCACTTTTCATATATATATATATATATATATATATGGAGGGCGAATTGGTTGACTGGAGCCTGTTATGCGATGCCGGATCAGAGCACAGTGAAGGCCACACATGTGGCTAAGGGTATTGATAGTAGTGAATAGCCGGATCAGAGCCCAGTGAAGGCCATACATGTGGCTAAGGGTATTAATAGTAGTGAATCGATAGATGAAAACGAACACCGTAGCAATACACAGTTTCTCGTATCACAAAACTGCCCAATTGATAGTCACTACACAGACAGACACCTTTGTGGAATCGCTGCCTTAACAATTTATTTAAGAGAAATCGCTGCCATCTATGAGTAGACAATTGGGAAGGTTGTACTTGCTTTTGCTTTTAATTTTAATTACTGTTGTAATTTAAACGTTTTACAAAATGATTTTTTTCAGGGATATTTGTTTAAAATTTGATGATAAATTGTTAGATCCTCAGATTTAAGTGATTATTTCTGTATAATTCAAGTGCCTTAGAGGTTTTCAGCATGCTGGATCCATTTTTACATTTAAAAATAAATTTTAAACAACAACAAAAATAATAATTTTGTGCAGATTTATGTCACCCGATTCCAATAAAAAAAACCATTTCATATAACAATTAGACAACATCTTTAAATACTACCCAACTCACTAATTTCATTTTATTCCACTGATTTGCAAACATAATCAAAATAAAAAATAAACACTCAACAATTCATCAACCATAGAGAATGTAAATGAACCATGAACAGCGTTTACTTTAAAATCCAAATGGCTTGCCCATTCATCCACCATGGAGAATGTAAATTAACCATAGACACAGCTTTTGCTTTGAAAATCCAAATGGGCATAAACCAGCGTTCAGTGAGGGGGTTTATTATGCTCCAGAAATGCTTACAATGATGTACTGCATTCTCAAGAAGAGATGTATTTTTTGACTTGAGAATAGCTAACAATGATGCATTCTCAAGAAGAGATATATTTTTTTACTTGTATTCTCAAGAAGAGATGCATTTTTAAACACACTCACAGAATTGTTTGGCTCGAAGACAATCTTCATTTTAAAATGTAATTTTTTTCCCGGTCCTTTATACACTACCACTACCTGTTTCATTTTTTTCTCAAGCTCCCCCCCTCTCCTTTAAAGGTGGCCAATTGGTTTGTAGACAGTTGGATTTGAATCGCCTTCAAATCCAACGACCTACAAACCACTTACTGCAGCATTCAATGCTGCTTAGTGCTGGATATTGTTCGCCTCTCTTAAATGCCCTTCTTCGTAATTTTCTTTTTTAGTGCCCATCACCCTTAAACGCCCCCTTCAAGTTTTCACCCTTAAATGCCCTGTTTTGAAAGACCAACTCTCATGCTTCTTTTCCTCTCAAGTTCCCTTCTCCCTTGAATACCCTTCTTCGTATTTTTCCTTTTAAATTAATGCACTGCTTTGAAAGACAAACCATCAAAATGGTTGATTCAAGTTTTTGGGCTATCCACTTTTCCAACTTTTATTACAAGTTTTAAAAATATATAAAATAATTGGAAGATATAATTGGATCAGTGCCCAAGCTCGATGTCAAAGCCAATGTCTTAACTCACCATACCAAGATGGTGAAACTCATTCCCATCAATTAACCATGACACAACAAACATTTTAAAAAGCACCACTAGTCGATCGTAGAAACTCTTCCATGAACTAATATGCCATTGAAAGAATGAATTGCACCATCTTTGAGTATGCATTGTCTTGGAAAAATACTCGGATGAAGTTATTTCTTCAAACTACCATGAAGTTTCTTTGTAATGTTGAAGGCACTCTACTGAAATAAATTTTGGAAATAACTTATGTTATTTGAAATCATGAAGTTACTTGTAACGGTGGAGAGTATTTGAAGACACTATACTAAAGTTAATTTTGGAAATAACTTAAGGCATTTCAAGTCACTCTGAATGTGTTGCCTTGGAGAGATTAGTGTATAACTATGAGTGAAGCCAAGGATGTGCCATTCTCTCTATTTCAATTGAATTGTTGGTTAATAGTCTTTGCTGCAAATCTAAACATAAAATGTATCTAGATTTAACTTAAATAACCTTTTAGTTGAGACATGCATCTAAGTTTGACAAGAAAAAAACATAGGTTTCATAGGATATCTTTACATTTGTGATAATGCACTCTAACATCACAGCACAGAGTAATGAAAAGATAATACAATTCATCATTATACTACTCCAATAAAAAACAAGGCTGTGCGGCAGCGTAGTCCCTGCCAACGAAGTTAGAAAGTAAATTGTGGAAAATGGGGTTGAATTGTAAATGACGGAAATGTTGTGTGCAACATGTATATCACGGAAAATGGGGCAAAAGTAAATGACACTTGGCATGTAGAGCACCATTTATTTTTTGAAAGTATATAACAAACTACAAATTTGTTGACAGTTGAAAAAAAAAATTGGAAATTTAAATGCATTTGTCATATGGACTGGTGAAAGATAAAAATGTATGAAGACATAAATTTAAAAGGAGATATGAAAACAGTTTTATTTGAAATATGTAATAAAATAAAAGTTTGTTACATACTACTGGAAATTTTGAAATGTATATGACGGAAATGTTATATGCAACATGTATATCACGGAACATGGGGCATAAATAAATGACGTTTGGCATGTAAAGCACCATTTATTTTGAAATATATAAAAAAATTAAAGTATGTTACATATAAAAAATTAAATGCATTTGTCAACATGGGGCATAAGTAAATGACGCTTGGTATGTAGAGCACCATTTATTTTGAAATGTATAAAAAAATAAAATTTTGGTACATATAAAAATTTAAATGCATTTGTCATATAGACTAGTGAAAGATAAAAATGTATGAAGACATAAATTTAAAAGGAGATAAGAAAACAGTTTTATTTGAAGTATGTCAAAAAATAAAAGTTTGTTACATACTACTGGAAATTTTGAAATATTAAAAAAAAAAAAAAAAAAAAAATTGTTACATATTAATCAGAATTTCAATGTGTTTGTCATGTAAACTAGGATTGGGGCTCCCACGAACCATTAGAGAAATATGTACAAGAAACAGGACTGTAGAAAGAAGATAGAGTGCAATACCTGCAAAAAAAATAAATTGAAAGGTATAAGTGTTTGCCTACACATCTCTATTTAAGAAAGTGGAATAACTGGGTTGATAAACAAAGCAAGATGCGATCAGTAAACTTACAGTGAGGGTACATATGAGCCCTTTGGCTATTTGTTTGTGGTTGTCATTTCATTGATGTCACTGACGACTGTGGTTTCAATGATGTCGTCGACGTCTGCTGGAATCCTGGCAACTTCATGTTGTCTTTCGTCAGCGGCCTATTTAAATTGTCTTTTGAGTCATTTTTGAATGTAGCCTCTCATTGGGGCGACGTTGATCTCATTCCGGATTTTTATGTTGAAAATATCGTTTTCTAATTCTTGGAAGTCGATAGAAAGATTACACAGAGCCTAATGAATTTCCTCATTCTGTACTGAATATTTCACTAGTTGGTCGTCGATGTGAGCTTGATCAAAGTGAAGGATGTTGTAAAACTTTTCCAAAGACAAGGCCTTAAACATAGCAACCTGTTTATCGAACTCTTTCCTGGTTAAGGGCAAGGAGTTTGCAATTAAGTCGGGGTCTTGGAAGTCGTTGGTTTTTCTGGCTAAGTCTATTCTTGACAGCCTTCTGAATAATTTATATTTCTTCAATTTGTCTTGTTCACATGACTGAACAATGAGATGCAGGTTCTTCACTTTTTCTTTCCAGCATGCATTCAATTGACCAATCTGGTTTTGGGATGGAAGATATTGTTCTCTTCTTTTTGTTTCTGTCATATTGTTGACAATGGTGCCAAAAGGAAGGATCGTTTTTAAAAAGAAATTTTCTTCATATTTTAACTCCGCCTGCAAATGTTTGAGAAAACTATGTGCCATGGTTCCAAGGGAAGTGATGGTTTCTGATGTTTTCCACGCCTCTGTAACCAGTTCCATTCTTTTCTTGATATTATTCTCCACATATCATCTACAGGATGCCAGCAGGGTGGAGGATGCTTTTACGTTGGCTGCAGGGGTGGCAGGCATGGCTATTGCCAAAGGATTGACAAGCAATGGCATAGGAATGAAAGCCTCTTCCAATTCTTTGACCCGGTCCTTCAGTCTGGCATTCTCGGTCTCGATGCCTCCAATGGAATCATGAAGTGTTTCTCCTCTTGCGGTGTGAAGTTGACAGATTTGGGACAGCCGCATGTTGGCAAGGGCAACCTCTAAACAAGATTTCTCTTTCTTATTTTTAACATTTTTTTTCTCAATTATCAATTTTTTGGACTGGTTATCAAAAACAGAGCTCTGGAACACGAAGGATTCATCTTCGTCAAAATTTTCGGTAATGGATATGTCCATTGGATGGCTATGTTGGATGGCATCTTCGGGCTGATCAAGGAAGTAGAGCATGCTATCCATATCAGTGTCAAGTTCCATGTTCTCACTCTGAATTTCTGGCTATTCCGCATGCCCCACATTTTTTTTTCTCTTCTTCTCTACTGGAAGCTTGTGAGAACTATCAATTTTATAGTGAGGAGGGTCGTTATCTCCTCCTTTGTTTGAAGAACTCTGAGTTTCTTTGTTGTTGTGGTGGGCCGTTAGAGCGATGCTCCCGGATGTCGTACTTTGATTGAACACTCTTGTCACCGGGGCCTTTCCCCTGTTGCGTGTACAATTTAGTCTAGCTTTGCATTATGTCCAGGTCGTCAACATCAGAAGCAGGAGCGTTGTTGCCACTGTCTTTGTTTTCAGGCAGGTGTTTTTTTTAAAAACAATCGCCGACGTCAAGTGTTTGTAAATCTTGTCGAAAAATATTATAGGGGTCGAACCATCTTATGATTTCAGCATATCTCAAGTTGGAAATGCTAGAATGCGCTGCGAATTCGTCAATTTTCTTTGACGTTTTTCAACACGAACTCCCCTACTTTCCAAGGCAGAGGAATGAACTGTTTTTTTTTCTTCTTTTGCAACAGATGCAACAAATAATAGTATTGTCATGCTACTTCTACAACAAGCATTCTATCTGTAATGTGACATGGAAGGAGAGCAAGTATTTCCGTGGAGCCAAAAAATCTTATGACAGTGTAATTATCTAAATGTTTGAGTGTCCCCTTCCTGTCCAAAAAACTGGTTGYCTGTTTAGATATGCGGGGAACATCTTCTCCTAACAACAAAACTTTGAAAACAGACACGAAGYCATTAAAAACTTCATAGAAATAGTGGGAAGCCTTGTGCTTYCACAAGGCCTRGTACTAGAACGTTACTGGGTGGAATTCGCAGTTGACATTCTTGGAGAGAGACAGTTGTGRAAACTGACAGGAATGCACTATCGTAAAAACTAAATAGGACAACATATAAAATTTCCTTTCCCTTTTGAAGCTTGACAATTGGGAACAGATTTCATAGGAAATTAACTTGCCCCAATCAAAAATGGCTTGTTYGTTGACTGTGAAATACAAAATATAAAGAGCCATCTGGGAAACATTTGTTGTGGACTCTTGTCCCGTTATTCTTGTAAACAGCTAGGCAATTTCGCGAAATGGATTTCTAAATGAACTAACCTACAAGCTTGTAATATCTTCAAGAACTAAAAGCGGGTTTTCCAATAAATGGGGCAAGAGATCCAACCTGTTATTATGCTTTACTAGGAACTATTTGGAATCTTCTTCTTTGAACGTCAATGTTGGCTCCGACAATCTTAGCATCTAGCRGAAGACCTGAGGTGACAAAGAAACARAAGAGCGGTCCCGCAGTGGAATAATTCTTTTGTCTGAAATAAATTTGTCGGTGCACCAAGAGACYAGGTCCTTATAGTCAAAAACATCAGGAACACAACCTACACGAGCTATCCCAGAGGTCCAAATTAATTGGTTCTCTGCAGCAAAGGTTGAATAATAAGAATATGCCCTGGACCACTGGAAGTTCTGGTCCTCGCACCCGAAGATGTTCACTGTATCTCCACAGAACTTTTGTCGAGTTGATGCCATAGGTTTATGAGAACGTTGGTTTGCTCCATATGATGGTTGAAATGAACAGTTAGAGCCGATAATGTAACTCTCCGCTAAATATTGGTTAAATGCTTATAAATGGGAAAGCTCCTCGAGCCTGTCGCTAGTTATTGACAATCTGTATGGGTGGTGCATGATGAACTGTTAGCAGTAAAGCTTACTTATTGCATATTTAGAAATGTGAAGGTGGTGGGTACGGCGAAGAAAAATTAAGGATTGGAGGTTTCATGAACGTGCCAAGGCCACAACGTGCGAACGACATTTCATGATTTTGAAATCAACACTCATAAGGGATAATATAACCCTCCGCAAATCTTGGTTTAAATATATAACTAGTTTTTTTCTTTTATTATAGACAAGTGCGAAGGTGACGGAGACGGGGGAGAGAAAGGAAAGAATGGAAAGGTCTGAAAAGAGGTCGGACGGGATTCAAAAAAGGGTTATGGGGATACTCAGGAGAGGCGAGTGTTCCACGATCAAATTTTATGTATCGGAATTTTTTACTGCAAAACATGTAAAATGGAAGAGATCATGATAGGGTAGTTTAGCAGTCGGTTTGTATATTTGCGGAATTCCGTCAAAGTGGCTAAGTATGGAATAGGGAAATGGTCAGGTGGACTCATTCTCGGAAGCGAGGATTGAAGTTTTCATGAATGGACCAACCCGACGACGCACAAATGACATTCCATGATGTTTGAAATCAGCGCTTGCTAATTGCATGCCTAGAAATAAGATCTTATATATAATTGGTAATTGTTAATTCCAAAGGGGCGCGGACATAGGAAACAACGACTAGGAACTGAGTATTTCTTCAACCCGCCAAACCAACGATCCGCCAAAGAAATTCGAATAAATGGCGAAGAATGGAAAGTGGACAGACGGGCTTCAAAATAGGGTGACAATACTTCCACAGAAGATGTGAGGACCCGACGGTTAAATTGTATTTCTCAGAAGTTTTCAGTGAAAAATGTATACCACAGAAGAGGGCATGATAGGTGGAACGTAATACGAAAGAGGGTATGATCTTAGTCCAGTTGTAAATTTGTATATCGTAGAAGTGACGGTATTGTTCACAGGCCATGGAACAATAGAAGTCCAATCTAGAGCCCGCCTACCGGGAATTTGCGGTCGGAGAAGTGTCTTCATCTGTCAATTTGTCTATCGCGGAACTCCAAGGCATTTTATTAGCCAGCCAGCCCGCAAGTCCAGCTGTCAATTTGTATAGTGCGGAACTGTGGGTGTTGTTTGTAGGGCACGAAACTATAGAGGAAATGTTTTTCCATTTAATATAGCATCTGTGGCGCAAATGTGGTATGGCTCGTTTTAGCACTTTTCCATCCGTAAACAAAGGCAATCTTGAGCCCGCCAACCTTGGAGACCATGTGTCAATTTGTATATCACGGAGGTCTAAATGTTGTTTGGAGGTCACAGAAAAGTAGAATTGCAATGTTGAGCCAGCCAGCGCGCAAGTCTGCCTGTCAATTTGTATATGGCGGAACTTTGGGTGCTACTTGTAGGGCACGGAACAATAGAGGGCCAATTTAAAGAAAGGGGAAGCGCTCGTTGGAAACGCGTGAATCCGCCAAGCAGCGCAGCAAGGCATTTTCGGAAAAAAAAAAAAAATGATTAAGTAACCAGGAAGAGAAACTACAGATAATAAAAGAGTGGGAAAATAGAAAGGCGAAGGGCAGTTTTCGTAAGCACGAATTGGTTTCAAAGAAGCCCCATTGTTGCAAAACCATCATTTTCTACTAATTGTCAGCAAATGAATTTTGAATATTAGATTTTATTGCAACCTATGTGTGTAAGTATGTTCTTGATACATTCTTCCATGACTATAACATATTAACTTAACTATTAAACTTCATTTTCTACTAATTGCCAGCAAATGCTTTGATGAAGATTAGATTTTATTGGAACGTGTGGGTGTAATTGTGTTCTTGATACATTCTTCTATGATTGTAACACATTAACTTAAGTATTAAACTTCTTGCTTTATGGGTTGTTAGCATTAAAACTTAATAACTGCATGTCTAGAAACAAGAATGACAATTTTGCTGCAAGATTGTACATTGGTATTTCTATGTTCTATCTGCATTACGAATAGAATTGAACATTGGTTTGAAACTGTGTAATGAATTTTTTGTTTGCATAAAAGGCTGGTGGATTGACATAGTACATTGTCATATAATTGTTACATGTTCCATCTTAGAAAAAATAACCTAAGTAAAAACAATATCCAAGAACTACGACATCACCGAACCATGCCAATGAGAAAAGGCATTAAATCCAGAAAAGAAGCAACAACGAAGACTCCAAGGTAAAAAAAATTAATAGCAAATCCATTTAAAAAAATAAGAAAAAATCGAGTATTGTACATTTATCCTTAGAAATTGGACCCAGTTCTTCGAGCCAAAACATTGAACGTATCTGCCACAAACACGGGCATGGGATCCACAGTATGCAACATCCTTGCAGTTTTCTCCTCGATGAATCATCTTGTCATGAAATTGATAGTTTTCAGAAGCTTCCCGTGAGGAAGAAGACGAAAAACGTTGTAGGGAAAATGGAATAGCCCTTAACTAAAATTGCCTTTGCATCGTCGAAAAAAATTCAGGGACATGGGTTGCATGTGTAATTTCAGAGGCCCAAATTAGTCCATTTTGGGTGGAAGGATATGACTAGTAGAAAAATTCCTTGCAGCGGTGAGAGTTCTAGACCTGATTCCCAAAGATGTTAATTGTATATCCAGAGAACAGGAGAGTAGTCCCGCAAGTGAATAATTTTTTGGCTTTAAATATATCTCTGGGAGCATCAACATATCATTTATTTACAGTGAAACTCTTCCGCCCAGAACAGACTAATTTGGAACTCTGGAATTCCTACTTTCGCGATGCAAAGTGACTACTGTGTTCAGCGTCGGTTTCTTTTCTGAAACTCCTTTTGGTGTTGTCAGGACTGCCATCATTGAGCCGAGAAGTTCCGCCCGTTATGGTTAATTTCAATTTGGGTGCAGGAGTGGGAAGAGTATCTGCATTTCCATCATCCATTGTCATATCATCGGCCATCAGATCATCTTCTTCCATCTCAAAATCCATGACATCAACCTCTGCACCAGCCATGAATGCAATTGGGTAGGTTCTCTGAGCAGGCAGGGTTGCCTTGGAATTATTTGGCTTAAAATATATCTCTTGGTGTACCAAAGGACCATCTCCTTTTTTTCTCCTGGGCAGAGGGAGATGAGCAGTAAGAATATGCCTTGGAATAGTGGAACCTCTGGCCATTATGCCTGAATGTGTTTACTGTATATGGACAGAACTGCTGCCACAAGCTAACGACAATTTATGTTTGCTCGAGACAATGTTTGAAATGAAAATGGGGGAGGGATAATATAACCCTCTGCAAATTATGGTTTAATGCGTATCAATGGAATATCTCCTCGAGCCTTTCGTTGATCAATGACAATCTCCAGGGTTCATACGGAATGAGTTGTCACCATTACAGCTCAATAATTGCATAATTATAAAAAAGTGTGAAGGTCGCGGTGACGGCGAAGAGAGATTAAGAATTAGAAATTTCTTAAAGGCGCCAACCCGTCGGTGCACAAAAACAGATTGCATCATGTTTGAAATGAATACTTGGAAAGGATAACATACTTCTACACAAATCTTAGTTTAATTCATAGTAATGACAAATTTTCTTCAGATTTTTGGACATTAATGACAATCTTAACGGTTCCTGCAGGATGAACTACTAGAATTAAAGCTTAATTAATGCATATCTGGAAACAAGTACTAAGGTAGCAGTGATGGCGAATTGCGACGAAGCATTGTACATTTTGTGCACCCGCCAACCCGCGAAACCAATTCCAAGAAATACCGAAGTATGGAAAGACGTCGGGCGGGTTACAAAAGAAAAAGGGCAGAAGATATACCCAGGAGACGAGAAGGGTCAATGGTCATATTGCATATCAGTGACAGATATCGATCGTCAATTTGTATGTCGCGGAATTTCGACTGATGTTTGTGCGTAGGGGAACAGCGGAAGTGGAATGGTGAGAGGGAAATTTGTGTATTGTTGAACTTCAGGTTCTGTATATAAAAGAATGAGACATTGGGAAAAAGGACCAAGTAAACAGAAAGAGAAAGCATGCGAGATGAAGGGGGGTTTGTTTGCTAATTTGTAAAACGAGGAAGTTTGGGTGCTAGTTTCACACGGCAGAACAATGGAAACGCAATGTTAAACCCGCCTATGCAGGAACCCACGATTCAAAAAGGGAAAGCAGAGAGAAAAGAGAAACTAGAAATTTTTCAAAAAATGAGTAATACACACTAAAATGTACTATAAAGTATGAACATGAGATGTTATAGAGAATGTACGGATCCCGCATTCCATACTTGGCCACTTTTTGGATCGCGGGTTCTCGGACTGGCGGGCTCTAAATTGGGCATCCATTGTTCTGTGGCCTACAAATAGCATCCAGAATTCTGCGATATACAAATTGGCCAACGGACCTGCGGACTAGCTCGGTCAACATTGCACTCCTTTTATTCTGTGTCATACAAACAGTACTCGAAGTTCCGCGATATACAAATTGACAGACAGACTCTAGGGCTGGCGGCCTCGAGAGTGTCATTGTTTACGGATGTTAATCCATACTAAGTATTTAACATTATCTAAAAACATTATTTTGAATACTAAATTATTAATATTAAATATTGATATTGTACAATTTAATTAGACAAGGAGGTTTGTACAATATGAAACGGGGAAGCCGTCGATCGATCGGGATGGTGATATAAAAGTAAGTGAAATCTGAATACCTGAATCCGCCAACTTCCTTACCAAGAAATTTTCCGAAAAATATGAGTAATACATAAAATCTACTTTTGGAAAGTATGGACATGAGATTTTATAGAGCATGTATTGTTCTCGCATTCCATACTTAATCCAATCTTTGGATCGCAGGTTCTCAGGTTGACGGGCTCAAAACTGGGCCTCTATTGTTTCATGACCTACAAATAGCACCCAAGAGTTCCGCGATATACAAATTGACAGGTGGACTTGTCGCCTGGCTCGCTCAACATTGCATTTATATTGTTCTGTGTCGTTCAAACAGCACTCGGAGTTCCACCATATACAAATTCATAGATGGACTCCAGGGATGGTGGACTCAACCTTGCGATTGTTTACGGATGTTGATCCCTATCAACTATCTAACACTACCTAAAAATATTATTTTCAATACTAAAGTATTCATATTGTACAATTTAGTTGCATAAAATTATAAAAGGATGTGAAATATTTTATTTCAAATAAAAACCTGCATATTTGAAAACTTGCGTTCCAAAAATTTTGTATAATATGAAACGGGCAAGAGTTCGGTCGGGCTGCTGATATAAAAATCGGTGGAAATATGAACACGTGTATCCGTCAAGTTCCACACCTAGAAAATTTCACAAGAAACGAGTTTTACATACCAAATATGCACTTTTATAAAGTATGGGCATGAGATTTTATAGAGCATGTATGCATCCCTCATTCCATACTTAGCCACTTTTTGGATCGCGGATTCTCGGGATGGCGGGCTCAAAATTGGGCCTTTGTTGTTCTGAGCCCTACAAATAGCACCAAGAGTTTCGCAATATACAAATTGACAAGCGGACTTGCGAACTATTTGAATTTTAAGGGCCTTATGTCGATGTATTAGCACAATTGGACTTGAGCCAATTTATATTCATTTCTTACAATATCAAACGGAGAAGCGGTTGGTCGGGCTGGTGATATAAAAATAATTGAAATCTGAAGTCGTGAATCCCCCAACTTCTACAGCTAGAAGTTTTCCGAAAAACGAGTAATGCATACTAAGTATGTACTCTTATAAGGTATGGACATGAGGTTTTTACAAATCTTGCAGGGATCCCACATTCCATACTTGGACACTTTTTCAATCCGGGTTCTCGGTCTGGCGGGCTCAAAAATGGGACTCTATTGGTCTGTATCCTACAAATAGTACCCAGAGTCTCGCGATATACAAATTGACAGGCAAACTTGCGGACTGGCTTGCTCAACATTGTAGTTCTATTGTTATGTGTCTTCTAAACAGCATTCGAAGGAAACGAGTAATACATACTAAAGATGTACTTCTAAAAACTATGGACGTTAGATTTTATAGAGTATGTACGGATCCCTCATTCCATACTTAGCCACTATTTGGATCGCAAGTTCTCGGCCTGGTGGGTTCAAAATTGGGCCTCTGTTGTTCCGTGCCCTATAAATAGCACCCACATTTCCGCGATATACAAATTAACAAGCGGACTTGCAAGCTATTTGAATTTTAAGGCCCTCATGTTGATGTCATAGCACAGTTGGACTTGGGCCAGTTTATATTCGTTTATTACAATATCAAATGGGGAAGCGGTCGGTCGGGCTAGTGATATAAAAGTAAGTGAAATCTGAAGTCATGAATCTGCCAACTTCCGCACCTACAAGTTTTCCGAAAAATGAGTAATACATACTAAGTATGTACTCTTATAAATTATGGACATGAATTTTTTATAGATCGTGTACAGATCCCGCATTCCATACTTGGCCACTTTTTGGATCGCGGGTTCTCGGGATGGGGGGATGAAAATTGGGCCTCTATTGTTCTGTGCCCTACAAATAGCACACACAATTCCTTGATATACAAATTGACAAGTGGACCTGCGGGTTGGCTGGCTAAACATTGCACTTCTATTGTTCTATGTCCTCCAAATAGCACTCAAAGTTCCGCGATATACAAATTTACAGATGGAATCTAGGTCTGGCGGGTTCAAGATTGTCATTGTTCACGGATGCTAATCCCTATCAACATCTAAAAACATTATTTTCAACACTAAATTATTAATATTAAATATCGATATTGCAGAACTTAATTAGACAAGAAAGTTTGTACAATTTGGTTGGGCTCGTGATATAAAAGTAAGTGGAAATCTGAACACGTGCATCCGCCAACTTCCGCACCTAGAAATTTTCCGACAAACAAGCAATATATAGTAAACATGTACTTTTATAAAGTATGGACATGAGATTTTATAGAGCATGCACGGATCCTTCATTCCATACTTAGCCACTTTTTGGATAGCGGGTTCTCGACCTGGCAAGCTCAAAATTGAGCCTCTATTGTTCTATATCCTAAAAATAGCACCCAGACTTCCGCGATATACAAATTGACAGGCGAACTTGCGGACTCTCTGGATCAACATTGCACTTCTATTGTCCTGTGTCCTCCAAACAACACTCGGAGTTACACGACATACAAATTGACAGAAGGATTCCAGGACTGGCAAGCTCAAGATTGCGATTGTTTACGTATGGTCATCCTATCTAACATTATATAAAAACATTATTTTCAAATACTAAATTATTTATATTAAATATTGATATTGTACAATTGAATTACATAAAATTATCAAAGTATGCTAAATTGTTTATTTTAAAAAAAAAGGAAGGAAACAAAAGAAAGTTTTTTAAAATTCTATCACCGCAAGCATAACAAGGACCAATTTGAATTTTAAGGGCCTCTTGTTGATATGATAGCACAATTTCACTTCGCACAGTATATATTCATTGATTTCAAATTATTCCAGAAGATTAATTTTACCAAGTTCATGGATCAAGCAAAAATGTTAAAACAATGACCAATTTGAATTTTAAGATTCTCTTGTTGATATTATAGCACAATTTCACTTCGCACAGTATATATTCGTTGATTTCAAATTATTCCAGGAGATTAATTTTACCAAGTTCATCGATCAAGGAAAACTGTCAAAACAAGCCACATACTACATTTGTGTCACAACGCCATAGAAATTATCAGGCGGATTTGCGAACTAGTTGGCTAAAAAATTCAATTATATTGTTTTGTGTCTTACAAACAACAGTTGAAGTTCCATGATATACAAATTCATAGACGAAGCACACAACCAAGAACCAACTAAACTTCAAACAGGCCGCAAGCAAGTTCCCACAAGGTTTCGTAGAGTAGGACGCATCCACCTTCGCACTAAACAATTTGATATAAAAAGAAAAGACGTTGTCGCATTCGTTTTCATCTGGATGTTGAAGAAATATTACAGAGACACATGAGGTTTTTTTGTTTCCTGACAAAGTTTGATATATTTTTTTCCCTTCTTCAGCCGATATGAAAAATTGCATTGTCCTCATTTAAAATGAATTTGGTGTGTATCTGAAGGTCCTGCGGCATGTAGACACTGCTTGTATTTTTCTGTAGATATGTTTCATACGACAACTCTGCCAACTTAGGAAGCACATATTTTAACAGAGGTTGCCTAACCGTACAATGCATGGTTTTTTTGCCCACGGTTCGAACGACAGCATTGACGCAATGTCCATATATATATATATATATATAT
>ML804240.1:55018-68598 GCA_009831015.1 Picea engelmannii | reverse complement strand
AGAAGAAGGATGAAACATACAATGGCTATTCAACTGGCAGTGGACAACAACACTGTGCAAATTCACTGTAACATTGTATGGAA
Source organism: Picea engelmannii (assembly GCA_009831015.1). Taxonomy (NCBI): domain Eukaryota; kingdom Viridiplantae; phylum Streptophyta; class Pinopsida; order Pinales; family Pinaceae; genus Picea; species Picea engelmannii. The sequence goes on along the minus strand of ML804240.1, from coordinate 68,515 downwards.
ATTATCGAGGAAAAATGTACTCTGAGAAGCATATTTAGATAAACATTTAAGGTTGTCATACTATCTAAGGACCTCGCGGTATGCAAACATTTAAGTTGTCAGGCCTGTTGGAGGACCTTGCATCATGTAAACATTTAAGTTGTCAAACTGATTGAGGCATCTCGAAATAAGTGTCAATACATTTCAATACAAATACATGCGGCAAGGATGTTATAAACTTTGGAATTCTTAATCACTATAAAGTTTGGATATCAAAACATGTCAATATGATTAATACAAATAAAAACTCATGGATATATTAAGCTAGCAGAAAATGCTAACACTAACATTCGAACTAATGCTAGCATTAATCCACCTTCAAGCAATACATAGGAAAAATATAGTATTCAAAAAGATTGTATACGAGAAAAAGTTTGGATATGTTGCCATATAAAACATTGGGAATAGTGAAGCCGGCAATAAGACCTCCAATCTCTTATCCAATCAGATGAGTGCATATATGTTCTTTTTATTATATAAGAATATATGTTTTTAAATCCCTAGCTCCAACAATAGATATTATGCAAATATTTATGGTCAAAGGACAAACTAATATGTAGTCAACGAATTATCGATCGTTATAGTCTCTCTACGCCTACGGCAGGGACTAAAAAACAATGACTAGAGTACATGGTTTATGTATAAACTTAAGTTTACTTTGAAATACCATCCATCCTATCCAGTCTTAAATCATGGTTTATGTAAAAACTTTAGTTTACCTTGAATACATCCATCCATACTCAATACTCAAGTGAGAGAAATACCCAACACATTTTCTAAAACATACATTACCAATAACAAATTAATAAAATATTAAAATAAATAAAGGAACTATGCATTGAAACAAGAGTCAAACATAAAATATTTTTAAAAATTTAACATAATACTTGAATCAGAGAATACCCAATACATTTTCTAAAACATACATTACACAAACAAATTAATAAAACATTTTTAAAAATTTAACATAATCATCATAAAATAATATTAAAAATTAACATAACCATCATAAAATAATAAAAAATATTAAAAATTAACATAACCATCATAAAAAGCGAGTCTAAACATCTAACTTTCAATGTATTTGTTTCAGTCCAAAGGGGCCATCTAATTAGACCCATTTTCTTTCAATGTATTCATTCCATTGTAAAGGAGCCATCTAATTAGACCTCATATATAAATAGTCAGATGGGAAAATATCGCGGGTAACATACACAAATAAACACAGCTTATTGTTGTTATATCCAAGCCTAAGAATATTTATAAGCTATGGTAATATATGTTTGCACTACTTATAACTATGGGAGAACTAAAATGGCTTAGCTTTCCACAAACCATGTTATTCACCGTAAATATGTAGACACAACTAATGACCATGGGACTAAATATACACATTGTTTATAAAATGGTTATTATTCACCATGGATCAGCTTTCCACAAACCATGTTTCACCATAAATATGTACACACAACTAATAATCACAGGACTAAATGTGTTGGACAGCGGAAGCATAAACACAAACAGATCTAATGGAAAATAAAATACAAAACAGTAATCACACATAAAGAACACCATGAATTTATGTGGTAAAACCCTTCAGAAGGAAAACATTCATGGGGCAATGGTAATCGGTTTTATTATTGTTCAAGGAAGAATTACAACAACCAAACTCAGCTTATAACCATCTCTCACTCATCCCACTTTGTCTCTACGGGCTTACATAGATAATAGCATCTCTCCAACAGTTACAATTAATGTGAACCTAACCAATTCTATTTTTAGTTGATTTGATCAATTGAAGCCAGAATAATATGAGCCAGGAAATCAACCCGTATCCTATCCATGGAAAATTGGTTGGCGCACTTTCAACAATCTCCACCTTGACAACAATTTACCTGATATATCATGCCCAAATTTATTCATCACTTTTCATGCAAGCCAAGAGAAGCTAAACACCACCGCAACTACTCTAACAATATTGGTTTCGTGAACATGTCTGCACAATTTTCTTGTGTATGGACCTTTTCCAAAGCCACTCCACCTTCGTCAATAACCTATCTTACAAAATGGTATTTAAAAGGAATATGTTTTGTCTTATTGTGATAAGCTAGATTTTTAGCCAAATGAATAGCACTTTGACTACTTGTCCTACATCCTTCTAAACTCACCTAACAAACCTTTTCACCAAATTGCCTCCTTGCAAGCATGTGAAGCAGTTGTATATTATGCCTCCGTAGTGGATAAAGCAACAATGTTTTGAAGCTTTAACATCCAACTAACAGGTCCTCCTACAAGAATAAATACATATCTTGAAGTGGATCTTCTTTTGTCCAAGTCACCTGCAAAATCTGAATCGACATAACGACAAACTAAATCACTGCAATTATTATAGGTGATACAATAATTACGTGTGCCCCTAAGATACCAAAGCACACATTTCACTGTTGTCCAATGCTCTTCACCTGGATTTTCCATGTATCTACTGAAAACACCAACTACATGTGAAATATATGGCCTAGTACTTACCATCACATACATCAAACTTCCTACTGCATTAGCATATGGTACACGAGACATATACTCATTTTGTTCATCATTACTAGGAAATAAACTTGAATAAATCTTGAAATGGGAAACGAAAGGGATTTTTACTGGTTTCACATTATTCATACTGAACTTCATAAGTATTTTCTCCATGTATTTCTATTGTGATAACCACAACTTACCATTTTTCCTGTCTCTATGTATCTCCATGCCCAAGATTTGTTTTGTTGCTCCTAAATCCTTCATATCAAAAACCCTTGCCAACTAAACCTTTAACATGTTGATCTCAACCATGTTTTTGCTTGCTACAAGCATATCATCAACATATAACACTAAAATAATGAATATGTCATTTTCCAATTATTTAAAGTAAACATGGGTCATACTCATTTCTTGTAAAATTGTGATTAACCATGACGGAATCAAACTTCTTGTGCCATCGCCTAGGAGACTGCCTCGGGCCATACAATGACTTCTTGAGTTTGCAAACAAACATTTTATTGCAATCCTGAACAAACTAGTTTGGTTGTTCCATATATATTTCATCATCCAAATCTCCATGTAAAAATGTTGTTTTAACATCTAGTTGTTCTAACTCCATATCAAGTAAGGCAACTAGTGGTAACACAACACGAATTGAAACAACACTAATAATTGGTGAAAAACTTTCATGGAAGTCAATACCTTCCTTTTGAGAATTCCCTTTTCCAGCAATCTTGCTTTATACCTCTCAACTTTATCATCAACACCATTTTTTAGTTTGTAGACCCACTTGCAACCAAAAACCTTCATTTCCTTTAGGAAGCCAAAGGGATTTTTACCGGTTTCACATTATTCATACCAAACTTCATAAGTATTTTCTCCACATGTTTCTGTTGTGATAACCACAACTTGCCATTTTTTCTATCTCTGTGTATCTCCATGCCCAAGATTTGTTTTGTTGCTCCTGGATCCTTCATATAAAAAGCCCTTGCCAACTAAACCTTTAACCTGTTGATCTCAACCATGATTTTGCTTGCTACAAGCATATCGTCAACATATAACACTAAATTAATGAATATGTCATTTTCCAATTATTTAAATTAAACACGGGTCATACTCACTTCTTGTAAAATTGTGATTCACCATGAAGGAATCAAACTTCTTGTACCATCGCCTAGGAAACTGCCTCAGGCCATACAATGACTTCTTGAGTTTACAAACAAACCTTATATTGCAATCGTGAACAAACATTTTGGTTGTTCCATATATATTTCATCATCCAAATCTCCATGTAACAATGTGGTTTTAACATCTAGCTTCTCTAACTCCAGATCAAGTAAGACAACTAGTGCTAACACAACACGAATTGAAACAAGCTTAGCAACTGGTGAAAAAATTTCACGGAAGTCAATACCTTCCTTTCGAGAATACCTATTTTCCACCAGTCTTGCTTTATACCTCTCAATTTTATCATCAGCACCATTTTTCAGTTTGTAGACCCACTTGAAAACAACAACCTTCCTTTCTTCGGGAGTTCTACCAGGTCTCATGTTTTATTCCTCTCTAAGGCATCCATTTCTTATTTCATTGATACTTTCCATTTGGCACTATCAGATACCTCTATTGCTTCCTGATAACAACTAGGTTCTCCATCATTAGAGATCAAAGCAACAGATGTAGCATAATCTGCATATCTCTTAGGAAAATTTCTAACCTGTGTAGATCTTCGTAGAGATTGTTGCGATATTTCCTCAATTTCCTGGAAATTTTTTGTATCATCATCTTCTTCTGTAGGGGTTTCTTCATGAACATCCTCATGCTCCTTCTCTCTTGTAGATGATCGAGTCTCCAACTGAAATTGTTCAGATTGTGATACTTCTATATGTTTCACTTCAACATCTACATCTGAGTTTATGAGTGACAATTCATCAAATATGATATTTCTGTTAATGGGGATTTTGTGGGTAATAGGATCCCATAGTCTATATCCCTCAACTCCATCACCATACTCAACAAAGATCAACCTTTTTTATTTGGGATCTAAGTTAGAACTGTTAATTTTTTACCTCGAGAGGTACTCTGCATGTTTTGTCTTGTATGCGGATGTAACCTTATGTTGACACTACTAGGCACTTACCTTTGTAATGGGTTTTTATAAAGTAGTTATAAAGTGGTTATTTTATTAAAGTGACTTTTTAATGAAGTGTACCTTCTAATTTTAAAGTGACTTTATTTCATAAAGTGCACTTATGTAATAAAGTGAAATGTACTTTAATATTTTAAGTGATTTATTTTAGAGGGAATGAATCATATCCCTTGATCTTGTAAAGACAAAATTAGATCTCGACCTTTGGATTTAGGATTGGGGGAAGGTGAAAAGACACTTGGGAGGTAACAGGTCATCTTCAGATTTTATAAAAGAATGCATTGGGTGGTGTGCAAGACACAAGAGAAGGAGATTGAGATAGATTTTCAAGTAGGCTTGAGAGAGAAAAGTTACGATAGCAAAGAGGGAACTTTTTCCAAAAGATATTGGGCACAAATCCCAAAGAAACATTTATGTTTGAGTGTTGAGTTATTTTGATGTTGTTGGACATCGTATTGTACAGATCTGTACAGTCTGTACAGCAAGGGGAAGAGGGCACAAAAATCGAGGCAGGTTGGGCATAGTTTCTGAGGCTGTTTAGAGGGGTTTTTTGTTGTTGTTGTTGGGTCATATAGGACCGTCCGTATAGCAGACTGTGGGCACAGATTTCAAGGAGCCGATTTTTGGGTAGACAGTACAGCGGTACAGACTTTGCACATTTTTCGAGGTAGAAAGTTTTGGGACAGTTTTGGGTGTCGTGAGGTATTTTTCTCTTGGATGGAAATTATGTAATCGTTGATGATATTTACTTTATTGAAGCTTAATAATAAGATCTCTCTCTCTCTCTCTCTCATTGGGTTTTCCCTGGCATTTGCCTAAATTTTTTAGTTATTCATGGTTGATTGAATGTTGTTCATTGTGTTTATTCTGCTGCTAAATTACTTAGCAATGTGTATTTCTGTTTATGGTAATTTATGAATGTGGGTTTTAAACATTTTAGAGTTCATGCAAGACAATTATCTCTAGATTGCTAAGTGTATGACAGAATATTAGCTTGTTGATTTTGTCATTAAATTTATACATGGTATCAGAGCTTGGGCTCTGAGTGACAGTGAGTAGTGAGATTTTTGGGCAAGTTTGAAGAGGGAAAATTTGTGATTGTTTTCCTTGAGTTGTGACAGGGAGATACATGCATTGGATTTGAGGATCGGTTGGATGGAATTTCCAACTATTTGCAGTGGAAAGTTCGGATGTCATTTGTTCTCAAGGAGAACAAGATTTGGAACTATGTCAGTTATGTTGTTGTGGCTCCCATAGAAGATCCTATTGCTTTGGATTTGCATGAGGTCAAGGAAGCCAAATCTCAGAGGATTATTCCGAATGGGGTGAAGGATCACCTTATCCCACACTTCGTTGAGAGGAAGACAGTCAAAGAGATGTGGGATGCACTTAAGAACTTATTTGAGTAAAAAATGAAAACTGGAAGATGGCCTTGAAGGCTAAGTTGCATGATACCAAGATGGGTAAGGGGGAGAGTGTGTCTTCTTATCTTACCCGGGTAGCTCAAGTGAAAGATGAGTTGGTCGCAGTTGGAGAGGTCATATCGGATTTAGAGTTGGTGAGGATAGTCTTGAAAAGATTCACCAAGGAATGGGAAGTCTTCATGAAGTGTGTGGTGGGTCATGAGCATCTTCCATATTGGAGCAGACTATGGAACGATATCACTCGGAAGGATATTCGGGAAGGATCTCAGAGCAGTGGACAAAAGACAGATGGATTTGATGAGAATGTTGTTCTTGCTACAAAGAGCAAGAAGAAAGGATGTTCCAGGAGGGACTTGAGTAAAGTCGGATGTTATTGTTGTAACCAGTTGGGGCACCTTGCTTCCCATTGTCCTGAGAGAAAGAAGAAGAAGAAGAAGGAACCAGAGGGGCCTAAGACAACTGCTACAACAGCCATGGAGGACTTTTCTTCCAAGTATGACAGGAAATTTTCTTTGGTTACCCAAGTTTCCAATGTTGGTCGCAGAGGATTTGGGGGTGATATCAGATGGATTGTGGATAGTGGAGCCTCTTGCCACACGACGGGAATCTGGCGAGTATTCATAATTATCACAGAGACAGGTCTTGATCGACAGTTGGTAAATGAAGGTGGTATGGCGCGAGTTGTACATGGAGTTGGAAGGGTTAGATTATGACTCAAGTATGGAGGATTCCTAGAGCTTGATGGAGTTTTCTTTATTCTAGGGTTGAGGGTTAACTTGCTCTCAGTCTCAGCCTTGGAGCATGTAGGATATTATACATTGTTCAAGAGGAAACATGTATTTATTTACAGGGAGGGAGTGGACCCGGTGGAACTGCAGCTGATCGGTGATCGAGTGGACAGGTTGTATATGTTGCGAGGAAAACCTTTAGGGTATGATTTAGCGTCGGATGAGGAGCATGAGGAGGCTCCTGAGACTGCGGTGGTGCCAAGGATTCAATCTTACATTCTGAAAGAAGAGAGTGAGTCTCTTCTAAGCACCGGCAGGAGGCTCAGCTGGTGTGGTCGAACCAATGCTCACGGTGGAGTGGATTCTCCAAGGAGCTCAGGGTTCCGAGTAGCTATCAGGAAAAAAAATTCTAGTTCGATTTTTGTTGAGGATGGCTCCATGTTCAGAGGGAGCTCCTTCTAAGCACAGTGTGATGGAACCAGATGATAGTGATGGTAGTGAGTACTTTCATCACTAAGAGGGAGTGTTATTTTTTTAGTTCGAGAGGTACTCTGCATGTTTTGTCTTGTATGCGGATGTAACATTATGTTGACACTACTAGGCACTCAACTTTGTAATGGGTTTTTATAAAGTTGTTATAAAGTGGTTTTTTTATTGAAGTGACTTTTTAATGACGTGTATCTTCTAATTTTAAAGTGACTTTATTTCATAAAGTGCACTTAAGTAATAAAGTGAAATGTACTTTAATATTTTAAGTGATTTATTTTGGAGGGAATGAATCATGGCCCTTGATCTTGTAAAAGCAAGATTAGATCTTGGCCTTCGGATTTAGGATCGGGAGAAGGTGAAAAGACACTTGGGAGGTAAAAAGATCATCTTCAGATTCTATAAAAGAATGCATTAAGTAGTGTGCAAGACACAAGAGAAGGAGATTGAGAGAGATTTTCGAGTAGGCTTGAGAGAGGAAAGTTAGGGCAGCAAAGAGGGCACATTTCCCAAGAGATATTGGACACAAATCCCAAGGGAATATTTTTTTTTGAGTGTTGGGTTATTTTTATGTTTTTGGAGACCGTATTGTACGGATCCATACAGTCTGTACAGCAAGGGGAAGAGGGCACGAAAATCGAGACAAGTTGGGCACGATTTTTTAGGCTCTTTAGAGGGTTTTTCTTGTTGTTTTTGGGTCGTACAGGACAGTTTGTACAACAAACTGTGGACACATATTTCAAAGAGAATATTTCTAGGCAAATCGTACAGTAGTACGAACTTGGCATATTTTTCGTGGTAGAAATTTTTGGGACAGTTTTGGGTGTTGTGAGATATTTTTCTCTTGGCTGGAAATTGTGTAATTGCTACTGATATGTACTTACCTGAAGTTGAATAATAAGATCTCTCTCTCTCTTATTGGGTTTCCCCACATTGGGGTTTTCCTGGCATTTGCCTAAATTTCTGAGTTATTCATAGTTGATTAAATGTTGTTCATTGTGTTTATTTCGCTGCTAAATTACTTAGCAATGTCTATTTCTGTTTATGGTCATTTCTGAATGTAGGTTTTAGACATTTTAGAGTTCATGCAAGACAGTTATCTCTAGGTTGCTAAGTGTATGACAAAATATTAGCTTGATGATTTTGTCATGAAATTTCTACAAGAACATTAATTCTTAGGAATAATAGCATAGGCTTCACAACCAAATATTTTAAGATTTGAATAATCACAAGAAGGACATGTCCATACCTCTTCTGGAATCTTGCAGTCTATTGCAGTTGATGGTGATCGATTTACCAAATAACATGTTGTAAAAAGTGTTTATGCCTACAATTCTTGTTGCAACTTGGCATTACTGAGCATGCTCCTTGCTCTCTCTAGAAGAGTCATATTCATGCATTCTGCAACACCGTTTTGCTGAGGAATATAAATCGTGGTTTTATGTCTTTTGATCCCAGCTTCCTTTCAATAATTTTTAAATTTCTTAAAAGTAAACTCACCTCCATTATTTGTTCTCAAACACTTGATTGACCTGTCAATGCTCTTTTCAACCAAAGCTCTAAATTGTTTAAAAGCATTTACACATCAGCGTTTCTCTTAAGTAAATAGATCCACACATTTCTACAATAATCATTTATAAATGTTAAAAAATATGTTAAAAAATATCTATGAAGTATAAAGCTTGTTTATGAATTGTAATTCAAGTTTATAAGGCTGGTGAGCCAAGTCATATAAGCTAGTGGGCTTATGTGTTATTAGGCCATGAGCCTGATTTTTGTACATGTAATTATGCACAATATTAATACAAAACATTTCTACATGCGGACCGACCACGATGAATGAGTGATGGGGGACTAAGCATCGACAAAGCCTGGGTAAGGGAGAGGGGGTTGAGAGGTTGGAAGAGAGGCTAAGCTGAGGGGGCTTAAACCCTTGAGAATAATATTAAATTATTACTATTCCAAAGTTGTGTAAATGTGATGTTTTATCCTAAGTTCTTTGGAAGGACGAGTGACGTCCAAATGGGAAGGAACGAGCTTCATGGGTGACAAGTGTCAACCCAAGCGCATGTAGTTAAAACTGTTGAGTTGAGCCATGATGGGGGTTCCTCCTCCATTCTATCGTCGACTGTCTGAACCGGGAATCTTGTTTTGTCATAGTTTTAAAGATAAGTGTCACTATGTTTTGTAATTCTGTAATTAATTAAATTGCATACCTGTGATTCTTGCAATGTTATCACGTATTTTGTTGTGCATATGAATTATTGTTATTTCCATTAACTTTGAAATGCTAGCAATAATTATGTGTTTAACTGTAATTAAGCATTTTAAGTTCATTAGAATGCATAATGTGTTACAGAAATGTTTTTCCGCGTAGTAGCGTTGGCCCGACCGTGGGGTTGATGGTCGGGGACGTTACAGTATGGTATCAGAGCCTAGTTTCAACGTTGAGCCAGGATGGGCCGGATAAGTGGTCTTTGGACCGAGGTTTTGAGAAGAAATTGTGTCTGGAGGACTAATTTCAGACCTCAGAATGTTTATGAGTGTCAACAGACTACTTGACCGTGTTACAAAGCTCAGGAGGTGTAGCGGTATTATAAAACTATAGCTGGCGTGGTATATGGCCACAGGGAGAAAGAACTCCACACCATAAGTGTTGGATCCATAGAATATGTTCGGGGGGAAAGGAGAACCCTCACAACCGTCAAATCTGGAGAACATGAACAAGGTTTAAAACCCTTTGGAGTTGTACAGGAGTGCGGAAATCGCGATACACAAAATCCCGAATTCGTCAGGACCATTCATCGGAAAGGACACGTGGAGAGCGATCAACCTTTCACTAACTCGTGACTTGAAATGGTCTAAGGGTGAGTTTGTGAGAATTCATGAAACACGAATTCACGATTGGATCACAATCGTCGATCTAAGAGAGATATGGATTGTTAATTGTCCAGGAAGAAATCGACATTTCAGGAATAGGGAGGATGAACGTGGAAAATCCTTCGACCTCGTGACACACAAAATATTGATACATGAAATTTCGATGAGATCTGAGTCGTCAAATCATGGAGAATCAGGATCGTTGAATCAAGTAGATGATAGACCGTAATTTTATAATTTTGGCAAACGAAAGTTCGAGATGTGTGGATGCACGAACTACTTATGCCCGAAACTCTGAAACAAAAAGTGAAATTAGTGGGGCCCCATGACATCGTTGGGATTGAGGTGGACCTTCTTAAGGACACCATGTGTCACTACCTTGGTGGGCGATAGTTGTGTTGTGGGCTCAAAGGGTAAGGAAATCAAATTTTTGGAAATCGAGGGTTGGAGAGGGAAGCGAGTATGAGAGCCTCGAGGATCGAAGCCCTGAAACCCGAAGTCCCGAAATATTCGAAGATGGAAGAACCGTAGCGGATTTTAACCATTGGATTTTGGGTAAACGTGAACCATTGATCCACCCGATTTACGCGAATTCGGTAAATCAAAACTCCAAAAGATAGATGTGTGTGACTTAAAATCTTCGAAGGTCGAAAGCCCGAGTAGCACCTAGTAATCTATCATTTGGTCACGACCTTTGGTTACGAGGGTAGGGAGAAAGAGGGAGTTATCACCCAAAAATTATAGAGCCGAGCAGAACTCGAAAAATTTGTGAAGTCAAAGCGTTTTCTTAAATCGGAATAGTTTTGAATGTGTGGAATTTGCTAAGAATGACGACTTGACAAATCCCTGTTGTCTGTACGTGTGTTTGCAGAAGCTTAGCAAGTGTCAGAACTGAATAGGGTTGTCATTGAGAGCAGAGAATGGAAAAGGTGCGGATTGCCTCCAATTTAGAGAACGAAAGAGAAGGAAGGAATGTCAACTTGGGAGTCGAAGGGTCAAACTCTAATGGGCAAGGAAAAGAGATGGATAAGGAAGGACATATGATGAAAATCATTGAAAGATTGCAGAGAGATGTCGAGGCTCGCCGAGTTGATAGCTAAAATCTCATGAAAGTCAGGGATAGGCAGGGTGAATTCAACTTAAGGATATTGAAGAGTTTGGAAAGAATAGAAAAGAAATTGAAAAATGAGAGTGACTCAAGCAAGACAGAGAGTCGCAGGACCCCTGAGAGGAAAATAATATCAAGGAGTGTCAACAGACATCGTCGTCGCTCCCCAAAGCATTCCAGTAGGGAATCACATAGTAGTTCAAGACCATCTCCTACCAGAAAGCACAGGAGATCTGGGATGGATGAATTGAAGGGGAAAATGAACAAGATCAAGCCTCCAACGTTCGATGGAGAACATAAGAAGGAGGAAGATGTCGAAACTTGGTTGTTGGGTATGAGGAAATACTTTCAACTGCAGAATTATTCCTCTCATGCAGAGGGCAGGATTTCCATGTATCAACTGAAGGGAAAGGCATCCATGTGGTGGGATCAACTTATGCAGGTGCAGCACATCAGGGAAAGGTACATTACATTGCAAGAATTCAAGAGGTATTTCGAGAGGAAATACTTAACTAAAAGATATTATGACAAAAAGATGAAAGAGTTCTTTGAACTCAAACTAGACAGCAAGACCATTGATGAGTATGAACAAAAGTTTTTGGAATTACTGAAGTATGTTTCGTTCATCAAAGATGAGTCTGTCAAGATTCAGAGGTACCTGAGTGGATTACTGCCTCCTATTGGGAATAAGATTCAGTATGATGACCCAAAGACTATGGAAGAAACAATAAGAAGAGTGAAGTGCTTATTTGAACAACAAAGAGAAAATCCTACCTTTCGGAAGGCTTGGGATGACCAAAAAAAGTTCAAGAAAGAACAGAGACAGAAGGGAAATAAACCACCCTTTTTTAGAAACAGTCCTCAAGAACAGTCGTCTCTTAGAGAGCCCAGGAAGGTTGAAGTGAGTGGGAAAATGTCAAGGCTGCCACCTATGGAATGTTGGGGTTGTAAAGAAAACCATAGGTACAGAGATTTCCCCCACAGAAATGATAAAGTAAGAGTTCTCCACAATGTTCAGCAAGCTAAAACAGTGGAGGACATGGGCAGTAGAATTCCAAGGATCTACGCAGCCCTGAACAACAAGCAAGTTGAGTATCAGTCGTACATGATTGAAGTAGAAGGTATGATCAAAAACCAATCATTTACTATTTTAGTTTATTCAGGGGCTAGCCATAGTTATATAGACCTAGAGTGGTAGAAAGTTTGCATTTGATAAGAAGAAAACATGAAAAGTCTTGGTTAGTGCAGCTAGCTACAGGAACCAAGAGGAAATTCACGGAGTTAGTCAAGTCATGTCGTGTAGACATGAATGGACTGAGCACGAAGGCCGATTTGAACATTCTGTCGTTAGGCTCTTATGACTGTCTAATTGGAATGGATTGGTTGGACCAGCACCATGCCATCTTGGATTGTCGAAACAAGGCCTTCACTTGCTTATATGAAGAAGGGAATCAGAGAGTCGTCCAAGGAATTCCTAGAGATGTTACTGTTAGAGAAATCTCAGCAATGTAGTTGAAGAAGTGCTACAGAAAAGGATGTCAATTATTTGCAGCCCAAGTGGGGGAAACGCCTAAGGATAAGGTGTCAAGTATTGAGGATCATGAGGTACTTAAAGATTTCGAATATGTATTCCAGGAAGTACCTGGACTACCTTCGAAAAGGGATATTGTTTTCTCTGTAAACTTGATGCCTGGAGCAGCTCCAATATCAAAGCCTCCGTACAGGATGAGTGCGCCAGAACTGAAAGAATTGCAGCAGTAGCTTGAAGAACTTTTGAAGAAGGGGAATATACGACCAAGCGTGTTGCCTTGGGGTGCCCCGGTCCTATTCGTAAATAATAAGGACGGAACGTTGAGATTGTGCATCGATTCCAGGCAATTGAACAAAGTAACGATGAAGAACAAGTATCTTCTGTCGAGGATTGGTGATCTCTTCGATCAGTTGAAGGATGCAAAGATCTTTTCGAAAATAGATCTAATATCGGGATATCACCAAGTAAGAATAAAAGATGAAGACATCAACAAGACCTTCTTTAGAACAAGGTATGGTCATTACGAGTTCACAGTGGTGTCATTTGGACTGTCAAATGCACCCGTTGTTTTTATGAGCTTGATGAATGGAGTATTCAGGGACTATCTAGACAAGTTTGTCATCGTCTTC
>ML804240.1:26982-43623 GCA_009831015.1 Picea engelmannii | reverse complement strand
AAAAAATCACCCATATCCTATCGATGGTTGAAAATTGATTGGAACCATTTCAACGAAATGTACACTGCTTATAAAATGGCTTATTATCCGAGCCTGAGCATATTTATAAACTATGGTAATATATGTATACACTACTTGAAAACCATAGGAAAACTAAAATGGCTCACCTTTCCACAAACCCTATTATTCATCATAAATATGTAAACAACTAAAAACCACAGGACTAACTGTACGCGCTGCTTATAACCATCAGAGCACAGAAATGATACAGCTTCTTCCAAGCATAATTACAACGGAAAATAATTAAATGCCAACTTACAACAGGAATTTAGTTGATACCAATGTTCAAATTGTTTTAAATTATTACACTTTCGGACTAGAGTTGTTGATTCCGATATTGGGCTTTCCAGCAATCGTTACGGTAGTATTCGGATGGTTTTTCAGACTAGGTTACACCACCACACTAAAGTTATTGACTCTGATGTTGGGTTTTCCAGCAATCATTACGGCAGAATTCGCGCAGAGTTGCCTTGGGTTTTTAGCCTAGATGTAGGTTGAATATTTTCGAATTTTTCCTGATCATTAGGGTTGGAAATTGCTCCTTTTCTAAAAGGAATTTATATCAACTAAAGAAATTGGAAATTGGTCACCAATATACCATTAAAATAGCGATGTAAACAACTTAAGAGATTTAAATCATGACTTGGTGAACGTTATCTTGGAGAATCCAGCATATAGATCTGTAGTGAAACCAGTGTGTAGATTCTTGAGAAAGACTAGCTTATAACAGTATCATAAAGACAAACATAACAATATAGAGATAAGACAGTTTATGATCGTGTTGTAAAGCAAAGCATGAAAGTAATTTTGAAGACGGATTGCATTACTTCACCACCATGCTCCCCAAAGATCATTTACCCATATACTGTCATGGGGAAACAAATTTGCTTACCATGTTTTAAGAAGAAGACGGTTACTATAACTCTTATAAAAAGCTTCAGTGAAAATACGAACTACACATGAAAGAACTACCATGAATGTACAATGAATGCAATGAAACCACTACTTAAAAAATTTAAATCATGACTGGGTGAATGTCATCTTGGAGAATCCAGCATATAGATATGCAGTGAAACCAGTGTGTAGATTCTTGAGAAAGACTAGCTTATAACAGAAATAAAGGCAAACATAACAATATATAGATAAGACGGTTTATGATCATGTTGTAAAGCAAAGCATGAAAGTAATTTTGAAGACGGATTGCATTACTTTACCACCATGCTCCACAAAGATCATTTACCCATATACTGTCATGGGAAAACAAATTTGTTTACCATGGTTTAAGAAGAAGACTGTTACTATAACTCTCATAAAAAGCTTCAGTGAAAAATACGAACTACACATGAAAGAACTACCATGAATGTACAATGAATGCAATGAAACCACACACATGTAATAAACTCAAAAATACAAAGAGAAAAAATAATCAGTACATGAAGAGCCCGTGACAGTGATATTCAATAAAAATTCAAAACCCTAACAAAATTCCGACAACTCTAACGTTCCAACGGATTTCCATTAGCACATTTTTCGAAGCACGGAGGTTAAAAGATACTACAGATTTGTTTACCAGCCCTGGACACAGATACTAAAACAAACTAATTCCACCCCAACCAGTAACCCTAAAATAGGGCCCTTCTACATTTAGGACCGATTCCACCGGCTAAATCACATCTACACTTTGAGAACTGACAGAGAAAGCAGCATTACATACCAAAACACGTATCCCGCCCTGAGTTCAAATCCCAAAAGAAAAAAGGTGGTGTCTATAGACACCAGTTCTTGACCGCAAGACTTTGCAAAGAGAAATTTAACCGCCAAAACCATACAGGGTCCTGCCCTGCCTCTTGAGGGCATAGACGACATCCATGGCTGTAACAGTCTTACGCCTGGCGTGTTCTGTGTAGGTCACAGCATCACGGATAACGTTTTCCAAGAAGATTTTCAGTACACCCCTGGTTTCTTCATAGATCAACCCGCTGATACGCTTTACACCACCACGCCTCGCCAGACGCCTGATTGCGGGTTTCGTAATACCCTGAATATTATCACGAAGAACTTTCCTGTGGCGCTTGGCACCACCTTTGCCCAAACCCTTACCGCCCTTGCCACGCCCAGACATCTTCGAAGCTCAAAGAAGAAACACGCGCCTGCAAAATTTACAAACACTATAAACACCACTATACAGATGTAAAGCCCAGAGAAACTATCAGAGTACCCAAAGTCCGAACAAAATACAGAAAAATATGCACGAAATTTCAGAAAACCTAAAAAAGAGCGGGAGGCGATTCGAACCCGCGATCAAGAAAATATTAGAGGGAAGAACGGGATTATGAAGAGAAGCTTCTCGGTCAAACCAACGATGGAATGAGAGTGCTAATCAAGGGAAGCGGAATATATATAGCATAAAACCGAGGAACAAGATCGTCTGTTGGATACTTTAGGTACATTGCGTCTAGATCCGTGGCGTCAAATAATTTTGATCGTCCGATGATCCATCGACGGACATAAATCTTCGCTGGAACCGAAATGGATCGATATGAAGAGAGTCGCTGACCGTCAGATGGAGCGATATCGACGGTTACATTAGCGTTTCGAGGGTTTGAGGGAAACCAAGCTTGAATCGTGATAAATATCAAGCATGTGATTTTCTTAATTTTATTATCATAGCAATGTGTTTCCTTGTGTTTTTAAGTAATCGCTTTTAGGGAAGGTTTTGATATGTAAACATATAGCACCCCCAAGGTTCAAGGCTAGATTGCTCTTGGTACTTGTAAAACCTTTATACTATTTGTGTATTTATGCTACTTCATGCACACCATCTATACGTGGGATCTTATTGAAAATATGTTTTATTTTAAATAAATAATCATTGTATTCATCATATTCTTATGTACTAAAAGAATTCAAACAATCAATAAAAAATTAAAATCGAAATTGTCTACTAAAAATGGAAGGCGGGTTGAGAAAAAATAAAATAGTTGAGGCTCTGACAAGTTCTGACGGAAGAATATAGGGTCTAGTTTTAGGGTTACAGGTTTCAGCAGCGAGAAGAATGGTAAATATAGGGGGAGGGAGCGAGCCTCCCTCCTACAAGCAAGTGGTGGTGGACAGAGGGAAAGGTCCACGCAGAGTAGGGTTTAATGATCCACTAACAGGGACCTCGGGAGCGGAGCCAGAGAAACATAATGAGGGCAACCAAGGAAAAAAAGAGTGAGTGGGGGAGGAGACCAAAGAAGCCCGAAGCAATACGACAGAGCCGACAAACCCAAGTGGGGGAGGAGGGAACAACCCATGCAAACCAAAAACAACGATAATCCCAAATGTGGTTCTAGAAGATCCCCAGACCCAACTCTTTAAAGACCAAATGAAGACGCACGCCCTGATCTGCAAGTTTATGGGTTTGTGGCCCACAGAAAAGACCATGCATAGTTGGATAAAGTATCAATGAAAGTTGAGCGGAGAAATAGATCTCCACCTTGGATCTAAAGGGTTTTTTACAACGGTATTCATGAATTTAGAAGACAGAGACAAGGTGTTTGAGGGGGGGCCTTATTTCTATGCATCAGAGGGATTGTACATGCGACCTTGGAAGGAAAACTTCTCCCCATAAAATGAGACCTTTAAATGCGTCCAAGTCTGGCTCAGGCTATACTTCCTCCCGCTAGATTATTGGTTGTCCTCTACCTTTGAAGCTATAGGAAATAAGCTGGGGAAATATGTTAAGGCGTCTGATGCAACATTAAAAGGAAAGTATACATCCTATGCGAGAATTTGTATAGAGATGGATGTCTCAGGGGCACTACCGGAGGCAATAAGTTTGGAGTTTAGGGATGAGGAATGGATCCAAAGCATAGACTATGAACAGATCCCATTTAGATGCAGAAGGTGTCATGAACACGGGCACCTACTAAGAGAATGCCTGCTAAACAAAAAAACGGAGCAGGAAAACTCAAAACAACACCAGGATGAGGAAGGTTTTGTTAGGCCAAACTACAAAGGCAAAGGAAATAGAAGACAAGGCAAACCCCCCACAACGAACAACTCAGAATCGAGGAACAAGTTCGAAGGATTGGGAAACCCAAAACAGGGGGGAGAGGATGAACATAAAATATGAAAGGAAAGGGAGACAAACGAACATGAAGCAAATAAGACTACAGAGAATCAAAACCCTCAAGGAAATCATGGGCACAGTAAGGGATCAACTGAAGAAGGAGATAGAGATACAAATACACCAATGCAAGAGGTAGATGGAGATTCTGAAATGACACCGAGCGAGGTTGGAACAGAAGACCCAAACCTAAGAGATATCATGGAAAGGGAAGGGATAGACCTCTCGAATATACTAGAACAATGGAAAAAGCAAGGAGTCAACAATATACCTATGAATCAATTGGATCGCATCCAATACCTCTTCCTTTTGAGGGAGGAGCAAAAACGAGAGGAACGAAACGCATGCATTGAGAAATAGGAAACCTGGGCATCAAGACAGGAGACGGTCAGCCACAACACTCACCAAAGCAGGCAAGACAAAAGAAAGGGAGAAAATCAAACAGCGTAGCCCTACAGGAATTAGGAACGCTTATGATAAACTCAGGTAAGATCAAAAAGCTTTTTCCTAACTCACCCCGACATGTTTAAAATGAAGGTTATAACTTGGAACATAAGGGGCCTGAAGAGCCCTAGAAAACAAAGAATCCTAAAAAATAGGTTGAAGATGGAACAACTAGATGTTTGCTTCATTCAAGAGACCAAATGCAATACGAATATAATGGCAATAATAAGTAAGAGGTGTTGGAATAGGTACAATTTTCTGACTATAGATAGTCAAAACATTGTTGGAGGCATTCTCACTCTGTGGAACCCACAAACGGTGAATCTACTCTCAATAGAAGCCACAAGGCACTCTTTATATGTAAAGAAGCTAGTGATAGGGAACACAAAGGAGGTCATATGCACCAATGTATATGGACCCCAGATGTTGAAAGATAAAAGAAGAATGCTCCTAGACTTAGAAAACCTAAGGGAGCGGAATAGTAACCCTCATTGGATTCTAGTAGGAGACTTCAACATTATAGCCACCCTGGATGAGAAAAAAGGGGGCAATAGAAGATTGGACGGAGATGTTGAGGAGTTCACAACTTTCATTGAAAGAACAGAACAAGTGGACATTGGGACTAGTAATCGACAGTTTACCTGGACCAATAAAAGAAAGCTACACCACCAAGTGGTTATGAGGCTAGACAGGTTTCTAGTCTCGGAATCAATAATCTTGCAAGGTTTAGTTTTGGAAGGCATCATCCTCCCTTGGGGGGGTTCAGACCACTGGTTGGTTCGTCTAGAGGCAAACTTTCAGACAACACCAAAGAACATGCCTTTTAGGTTCGAGAGGTTATGGATTGATCACCCAACCTTTAAGGAGAACATCAAAACTTGGTGGCAAGACGAAATCCAGGAACAAGGGACAAAAATGTTTTGACTTCAAAAAAAACTCAAGCACATAAAGGAGAAACTCAAGAAGTGGAAGAAAGAAGTTTTTGGGAACATAGACCAGGCTAAAAAATGATAGAGGAAAGAATGGGAAGGCTTCAGGAGCAATGCATTCAAGAAGGCTACACAGAGGAAAGGAAAAAAGAGGAGAACCAATTACTCCGGGATTGTGAAGTCAGATGTAAACAAGAAGACATCCTGTGGAGACAAAAGTCTGGGGTTCATTGGCTTAAGGAAGGGGAGAGAAATACTAAGTTCTTCCATAGATCAACTATAACGAGAAGATCTCACAACAAAATTTTGAAGATCAGGGACCAGGATGGGATAGAGAGAGAACCCCACCAGGACATTGAAAACACTATGGTCAAAAATTTCCAAGAGATAGCCAAAGAACCCAACATGGACCGGAATAAAGCAATCCAGAGGATTGTAAGGCATATCCCTAAGTTGGTAACTGAGGAGCACAATGTTAACCTATGCAAACCCATATCAATGGAAGAAGTCGACCAAGTGGTCCAGGAGATTTCAAATGGAAAGGCCCCAGGCCCAGATGGATTCACAGTGGACTTTTTTTAAGCTTATTGGGATGTGGTTAAGTATGATATTTATGGTATAGTGGAGGACTTTAGATGCTCAGCCTCAATCCTGCAAGCCCTGAACGCCACGATGATCACTTTGATCCCAAAAGAAAATGAAGTTAGAACTCTTGATCGCTATAGACCAATAGCCTTGTGCAATGTGGTGTATAAGATAATTTCGAAAGTAATAGCTAATAGATTGAAACCCCTACTTCCCACTCTGATCTCAAAGGAACAGTCGAGATTTGTGGAGGGGAGGCAGAAACTGGATAACATCATACAAGCCAATGAAATAATACACACCATGAAAAGTAAAAAAAAAGCGGGAATGATAATACAGTGGAATTTGGCCAAAGCGTATGATAAAATAAGTTAGCACTATATGGCGAAAACGATGGAAGCCTTTGGGTTTGACCAACACTGGATTAAATGGGTAATCAACTTAGTGTCTACAACTAATTTATTGCTACTAGTAAATGGAGCACCAACCAAATCGTTCTACCACTCTAGGGGTATAAGACAAAGGGACCCTTTGTTCCCTTTCCTGTTTATTTTAATGATGGAAAGGCTAAGCAGAAGCATAAAGACAACAACAACCAAAGGTGAAATCAAAAGCCTAAAGTCGTTTGAAGGTTGCCCAACCTCAACACACCAACAATTTGTGGACGATACCATGCTCCACGAAATTCCCACGGTCAAGGAAGCAATGGCGTACAATTTTTTTTTAGCAAAGTTTGGAGAAGCCTCTAGGGCTGAGATAAACCACTCTAAATCTATGATCTACTTTTTCAATACAAATCTTGCAGTCCAAAGGAACCTGGCCAACATTTTGGGGTTTGAGAGGAAAACACTCCCAACAAAGTATTTGGGGGTGCCCCTGACAGACAAGGCTTGTAGGAATACAACATGGGAAGGGATCATCAACAAGCTGCAAGAGAGGGTTAAAAATTGGACACACAGAACTCTTAACCTAGCAGGTCGATTAATCCTAACAAAAGCAATCTTACAAGCAATCCTTGCCTATCTTATGCGGGTTTTTCCAGCCCCAAAAGGCATCTTACAAAAAATCAGAGCAATCCAGAGAAACTTCCTTTGGAGAGGAGCTGAGGATAAAAAGAAATGGGCTATGGTGGCTTGGAACAAATTGTGCAGGCCAAAGAACAAAAGGGGCCTCGTGCTACAAGACCCTCAAGTAACAAACGATGCCTACGGAGCAAAACTGTGGTGGAGATGGGTAAAAGACAACTTGGTGCCATGGGCTAAGCTGTGGAAAGAAAAATATGCCCCAAGTGTCAACCCCCAAGAGAAGATCAAGTTTACAGGCACAGGGGAAGGTTCAACTATCTAGAATCTAGCCTAGAGAAATAAAAAATGGATATAGGGTCATAGTTTTTGGGAAATTAGGAATGGGAGAACAACGAGATTTTGGGAAGACGCTTGGCAACACGAACCCAAAATGGAAAACCGGGACAGAGAGGTTATTAAGCAAGAGTTGATTGGGCAAGGGAAAACAAAAGTCTATCAGTACTAGAAACAGAGGGAGGAGAACACCAGATGGAGGATTTGGGACAACATACAACCCCAAAACAGAACTCATGAAGCCTTGATGGTAAAAGAGATTGAGGATGAATTGGGAAAGAGGAAAATTTGGTTCTCGGACGAGGAGGATAAATTAATATGGGGAAGGGAAAATGGAGGGGAATTCAATCTAAAATAAGCTCGTCACTAAATAGCAGGACAAAACCAAGAAAATCCAAAACCCCACTGGGAGGGGCTTAGGAATTACCCTCAATGGACCAAGATTAAAATGTTTAAATGGTTGATTATTCACAAGAAGATCCTGACCTGGGAAAACCTAACAAAAAGAGGATTCAATGGACCTTCAAGATGTCATCTATGTGAAATCCAGGAAGAAACGATTGATCACCTCATGGATGAGTGTAACTATACAACCAAGATTTGGGATTGGGTGGCTATGATTTACCGTAAAACAAATAGGGTAAAGGGTGATATCAGAGCCACAATAAAGAACTAGAAGGAGAGGTATAGCGATAACAAGGTGGTTAACCTATGTTGGGGGCTAATGCTGGGAATGGTAATATGGGCGATTTGCAAAGAAAGAAATAGGAGAAATTTTAGGAATGAAAGCCAACCGACTTCCATTATAGAGGATAATATTATAACCCAAATAAGAGAGACAATGTAGAGCATTAACCTTAACAGTTCCAAAAACCTTACCTCAGGCCAAGATCTATGAATTATGGAAATGTTTCAATTGAAAGAATGGAGCCTTAACATACCTGCGGCTCATGCTCCACATATACAGGTAGGAGTCAATACCTGGGTTCCTCCTCCGATAGGTTTCATCAAGATGAATTTCAACGGGGCATCGAAGGGCAATCCTGAATTGGTAGGAGCTAGCAGGGTAATAAGAGATAGTGGAGGGATCATCATTCGGGTGTATGTTGGGAGCATAGGCAACTCTACAAACAATGCAGCGAAGTTTGGAGCTCTGGAACTAGGTCTGGAAATTCTACGTAGAGAGGGCCTGGCGAATGTTATAGTGGAGAGAGATTCGACACTGGTCATCAACACAGCGAAAAAACTTCAGTGTGGAACCAAGGTTGAAAAGGTGTTAAGGCATTGGCATCTAGCGCACTCCCTTCAAAGAATCAGGACATGAAAACCTTGAACATGATAGAGTTTAGATGGATTCGAAGGTCGGCTAATGCGTTGGCAGATACGCTAACCAACGAAGGAGTGAATAGGGAGGGAAATGTGTTGGACGAGGTATGGTCCATTATCCCAAGGGGTCAACTCAGATCGGACTGCATCCACTTGGTAGAACAAGATCATGGTGGTAGCTTCAGGGATGATGGTCAAATCGGGGAGGACGTGGGGCTCTTTGACCCGACGTGGGACCCAAGAAGCATATGATGTTCACAACACCTGGCCCCCAACTATCATATGGGAACAAGACAGGAAGCAAGTGGGAAGAATGATGGAAGTACAAACCAATAGAAAGGATAGAGAAGATAGTGCGTGAGAGAGTTCAAGTAGAAGGCCGGACATTCATGACGAGATAGGGGGTTCGGAAATGGTGGTAATCAAGGGAGGGTCACCGCCCCCCAAGACAAGTATGGTACCTAGAGTGTCTGGATACAGAGATAACATGGATAAAAGCAAGGGTCAGGGAAGCAATTGTAGCATAATGGCCTGAAGTGCCTTATCCGATAATAAGAGTGGTCGAGTTCACCACCTCTGAATAGAATTAGTAGGAGGTACAGGGAATCAGAAGAGAGACTGTTAAAAGAAGAAGAACCGCAAATAGAGTTACAACCATAAAATTTTAGCTAGTGGTGAAAGGTATAGTCCCAAGCTCAGGTTGGTTAAGGGGAGAAGTAGAGTGAGGTACCAAGAGAAAGGATATAGTAGAGAGTCGGGTAGGAATAGTGGCATGGCGCGTATGAAACATACCATGAGGAAGAGAAGTCCCCAGGGGAAAGAGATCCCGGAAAGCTCGAGGCGATTGACGAGAATCAAGCAGGCTGCGAGAGATGCAACGAACATGTTCCAGGCGACATTCTCGCAGAAAGGGAAGGAAACAATGAATAAGTGGGAGGAGGAGATCAAGGAGGAGTGGAGTGGAAAGGAGTGGGGGGATATTGCCCAAGAACTAGATTAGATAAAAGATTTAGGGGCCACCCGCCCCAGGGAAACCCTCTATTATAGAAAGGTGGAGACGACGTGGGTCACCAAAATGTTGATAGGTAAGGTAAAGACTGAAAGGGAGGAGGCGCGGAAGGATAGCCACTGGGAGATAAAACCCATGTTGGAAGAAATTCAATGTCGAATCAGCGGGTTAGAAACCATCGTCAAGTTGTTAGTGGAAGTAGAGAAGAACCAGCAAAGTAAACAAGAGAGGCTCATAGTGCAATTTCATCTATTCCTAAGATATGTCCATCATCTAAACATAAAATCCGCAGATGGCCAAGGAGGACCGAATCAAATTCGAAGGACCAGAACAGTCTCCCCAAAGGAGATCAACAAAGGCCAAGCTGGTGGGGTGACGGACCACTCCCTGGTGCTCTAATGCTTTTTAGTTTTCTGTTTGTGTTTCTTTTTTATTGTATTGGCAGTTATGCCCCAGATGTAGTTGGATGCGTAGTTGGTAGTTGCAATCTTTGGTTTTCTCATCCAAAGGTCATGCAGATATGCCCATGACTCGGTTGATCGGCTAGTTAGTTCTCTCTCTAAATTTTGTGGATAAGTCTCTCAAACTTTAAAAGGGAGGACTGGTCTGGTTTCCAATTTTGGCAGACCAGTAACCTTTAGGCATGTGATCAAGGACAAACAGTAATGTGCATACTTGGTCTGGTTTCCTTTTGGCAGACCAAGGTCACCATTTTATATTATATTTACTACAGTAATATAGTTTTCTACTGTGATATATATATATATATATATAAGTATGGGGTGGAATTAAAATCAAAATTGTCTAATAAAAATATATATTTAAGTATGGGGTGGTATTTGCCACGGGGTTATTCTTAGTCCCAAAGGAAATCAGGAAACTAAATATGCATGGGGTCTGGGGATGTTAGCAAATAACCAGGATCAGGCCTACGCTCTATTGCAAGGTTTAAATCTTGCCCTCAAGCATGGGCATCTAAAGACTAATTATGATAGGTGACTCCAAAAATATCATAAGGCATTGGTTTTAAACACCTCTCTAGTGGATTTACTTCTTGCCTCCATTATGGAAAGGATCACACAAGTTGGAAAAAGCTTCCCTCGTCAATCATTGATTCTAATTTATGGCTTATAATTGATCGTAGATCTTATATCTCGGTTGAAATCTTATTCGACTCAACCTGCTCAGAGCAAATTAAGAAATTTTGCAATCTTCAGTCCACCTTCTGCCCCCTTTCCCCTCTATCTCATCATTCTACAACCCATCACTTTTCCCCCAACACCTCTTTCGCCATCCCCTCTTATTCGACCTACTCCCCTACCTAGAACACGCAGGTCTAGAACCTTTTTTCTCTCTTTGCTCAGACATGTAAACTGAAAGAATTTGTAACTCTTCCAGCCCTCCCTAACAACCCAGAAGCTCTGACTGATCAGACCCTTGATCCCCAAGTTCGCCTCATCGATTCTAATCTCTCTTGGATTCCCTTCATTGTTGTCGCCCAATAAGAATTTGATAGCACGTCCCCCCCTCCCACATCCACCTTTCCTCAATGAATCTTACATATTAATCTTATGACCTCCCACCATCTCTCTCCACCCTCACCTCGTGCCTCCATTCTTACTCACCCTCCCTCAATGCCCCTTATCTCTGGCTCCTCCTCTTTGTAGCATGAACCTTCAGGTGATAATCATCCCTAGACCCAATCCTTGGCTCTTCTTCCTAACCCAACGTCAAGCCAATGTAACTCGACTTTTGGCCAACCCCCCCTCTTGATCCACCAACTCGAAACCTCAAAAATCACCCACTCCTATTCGCTCCCCTCCATTGTGCCCCCCACTATTGAGTTTCCCCCCAATAGACATACTTTTTCATTGACCCAAACCTTGCATGGGTGCACCTCCGAGGGTTCTCTCGCTAACTCTCTTGTAAAATCTAGAGAGAGCTCCAACCCTAACCCTAATTTGAATTTGGATTTAACTATTGTTCTCCCCTCTCTTCCCCCAACCATTATTAATGTTTCTACGATTGATCTGGATGCTCCCTCTCTTCATCTCCTTGAAAAAGGATTCAATTTTTACATAGTCCCCCAACACATTCCCTACAAGGACATCTATGCTATGTTGAATCTATAACTCGTCATCTCCCCACCCACGAAGCATAAGAGGTCAAACAAGAATGCGGTAGGATTCTTCGTCAAGCCAAACTCTAAAAGCCTGACCTCTCAAAAGCAGAATTCAACTCCATCAAGAACCTAAATAATAACTCGAATATTATTATTTTAAAAGCCAATAAAGGCAACGCCACCATAGTTATGAACACTATGGACCATGATTCTAAAATGCTCGACCTTCTCTCCTCCTCTTCRTAAAAACCCCTTTCCAAAAACCCAATTAACTCCATTACCAACATCGTCATCAAAGCTATCACATCCTTTTCTTTGGACCCCTCTATTCAAAAACATATCATACCTCACCAACCCTTTACCTCTATAATCTATGGGCAACCCAAATTCATAAAAAAAAACATCCCAATTAGGCCCATAGTTAGCACTATTGGTGCCCCTAACTACGCCCTAACATGCTTTCTTATCGATAAGCTTGGAGCTTTCACTGGGAAAACCCCCTCCTTTTTCAAAGACTCCTTTGACTTCATTCAAAAAACACGTGGCTTACACCTTGAGTAACCCAACATTATGGTAAGCTTTGATGTGGTATATTTCTTCACCAAAATCTCGGTTACTAAAGCTCTTGATATTATATCGAAACTTGTTGACCTTGAAACACTTAATCTTATCAAAATCTGCCTCACCTCAGCTTTTTTCACCTTTAAAGGAACCTGCTTTGAACAAACTGAGGGCACAACCATGGGATCATCGTTATCCCCGGTTGTTGCCAACATTTTTATGGAACATTTTGAAGATGCAACCCTAAAAAAAATTCATCTAAAGCCTAAATGTTGGTATAGATTTGTGGATGAAACCTTTGTGGTATGGCCCCACAGTCAGTCTGCGTTGAACTCCTTCTTTGACCACCTTAACAACATTTCCCCTCACATCCAATTTACCATGGAAATTCAAATGGATAACTCTCTTCCTTTCCTCGATGTTCTCATCTTGCATCAACTCAATGGAACTCTTACCCATCAAGTTTATAGGAAAAAGACTCACACAAACTAATACCTTCACACCCTTTCACACCACGACTGAGCCCAAAAATCTATGGTTCTCAAAACTATGATCACTCGAGCCCTTCGAATCTCTACTCCCCATGTCTTAAAAAACAAGAAGTCCCACCTTACCAAAGCCCTTGTAGCCAATGGCTACTCTATCGCTCAAATCAATACAACCTTCTGCTTAGCCCTCCATCACAAATCTAAAAGTTGCCCTCCTCCTTCCCCTTCCCCTTCGCTTACTTTGGTCTCTCTTCCCTACATCCAATGCATTACCAATCATATCTCCAAGTTGTTGGCTAAAAAGAATATTAAAACTCTCTTTAAACCCTACAAAACCCTTGAACAATTGCTCAAATCGGATAAGGACAAATTTGATCCCATGCTTGGCCAAGGTGTTTACTAGATTCCCTACTCTTGTGGCAAATCATACATTGTCCAAACAGGAAGATCCTTCAAATCTCGCCTTAAGGAACATATCGTCAATGCTCACCGCAATCACATCTCTAAGTCAGTTATCATTGAACACTTTGTTAGGGACCTAACCCCTCACGTAGGTAGAATAATATATTTCCATGTAATAAAGGTCAATATTTATAAGGCCTAGCAATAAGGAAGAATAAGTCAAAATGTAAGAAGACCTAATAGAAGCTTCCGCTTCTAGAATGATCTTCCTCTATATTGTTCTTTTGATAGACATATTTAGTATAAATAGGAGTAGAGGGTATGAGAAGTTTTGTCTTGGATATTATTGTAATAGAGCTCTCCTCTGTTGGAGGTTTCCCCCTCGAAGAGGCAAGTGAACATTGCTCTCAGTAATCAAAGTGCTCTTTCTGGTGTTATTCTGGTATTATTTTGGTATTATTGTGGTGTTGTTCTGGTTATATCATTGTTTATTTGTCATTTCTAGCTAATTATTTATGTTCCGCATACTATTTTATATCTGGAATATTACAAGTGGTATTAGAGCACCTTCATCGGCAGAAAATTGTGGGTTAAATTTTTTTCAAGGTAGAGACGTATTATGACGTCTTTAAGCTACAAAGATATGTCGTTACACGCATAAACCCGCGGTCGGGGATTCATACACGTAGGAAATATAATTGGTACTTAAGTGCACATATGTTGGCCACCCTTGTAACCCATGTTGGTACCCCTTCGAGTGGTAGCGCATCATACAACACATGTATACAGATCAACCTAGATCTCCTGAAACCCTCCATAGATAAATTGATTGACTGCCTGAATGCTATAGTGCTACCGAGAACAACACTCGGGAAGATACTCTCTAGTACCTGGGTAGTCGAGTAGTACGACTAGCCTCCTTAGTTGGTGCCCTGAGATATTGGGCTGAGTACTACTGTTGGACCCCGCACATATATCAGAGAGCTATAGCATAGGAAAAACCCTTGAATACCCTAACCCTTGGGACGAAAACAAAAATAGAACATGCAAGATATATTGCCACGCAACTATGTCTCCTGCATTCAGGTTGTGAAATTACTACACATTTCTTCTTGTTAAGCATTTGGGCATTTCATCACTGCAATATTCTTCACATCGGAGTATAACTCTGTAAGTGTAAAAAAAAATAGTCTGGATCCTATTGGCACCATTATTTGAGATCTATCCCGTTGGATTTCTCTCTTCGCCCTTATCGCAGTCATACCTATCATTTTTCGACAATTTTTTTTTCTCGTGGACTTGATCCCCTTCCAACACCCTTATTTGGGATTTACCCCATTGGATTCAACTCATCGCTCTGATCGTTGCGATACACTTCACCCATAACCCATTTTCTATGTGGTCCCACCCGCCCCTTTTTGTGTTCCCTCTTCATCATGGCCCACACCCGTAGCCAAGACTTGGAAGTTCGCTTAAATGCCTTGCACTCTAATTTCACAAAAACCCAACAAGAAGTGATACTAACCAGTGCCAATATTTCCATCGTCAATAAAAACATGCATTCCTCCATCAACGCCAAAATAGAGGACCTCAAACAAGACCTTTCTAACTAGCTTGAATCCTTCACTACGATGACATGTGCCAAGCTGCATATCCCTGCAGATCTTCCCTCATCTGACCCACCTTTGCAAACTGAAGGTGAAACTTCCTCTCATTCCTAGAATTTTCATCCCCGTCACTTTCGGCGTGACCTACACCTTCTGCGTGTGGATGTGACCATATTTGATGGCTCAGATCCCACTGGCTGGGTAACTCAAATGGAACATTATTTCTCTTTGTATGTCATTACAGATGAGTTGGCCAAACTTCGGTATGGTTTTCTCCATCTAGATCAAGAACGTTGGAAATGGTGGCAATGGAGAAAAAATGCTCCCCAAGGGTATGTGGCTTGGACACAATTTGTGGCAGAGCTTTATGAACACTTTGACACTGACACCAACCATTTAGGATGTTTGACAAAATTGAAATAATCTGGCATAGTGGAAGACTTTATAGCCGCTTTTTAATGATTGGCTTTTCGTACAGAGGGCATGTCTGATGCTTTTTCTTGAGAATGTTTTATCAATGGCCTCAAGGATGAGATTTGTGCCCATGTCCTCATGGCTCGGCCTTAGAGTTGGGTGCATGCTAGTAAAAGAGCTAAGGAAGCACAATAGGTTGTCTCTTCTCAAAACCAAAAACCCTCCTTTATTCCTCGCACTAAACCAGTCACTCCCACTCCTCCTTCTACTCCACTAAAGATCCATAAATTGACTAGGGCCGAAATGGCTAAATTCCAACTCAAAGGTCTTTTTTATAATTGTGATGACAAATATTTTCTTAAGCATAAGTGTAAGTAACAAAATCTTTTTATGGCCATCTCAGAGGATGTTTCAGAAGACGATGTTGAGGTTCCCCTTTTGTCCGTGTCACCTGAACCCACTGACATGACCCCTCCCTCGGACCCTCCCGAAGTAGAACCAGTCATTTCCCTAAATGATCTCACTGGCTTCTCTACTCCTCAAACCCTCAAGTTAATTGGTTACATTAAGCATAGGAAGGTCATCATTCTTGTTGATAGTGGAAGCACCCATAATTTTATTCATTGTTGCATTGCCCAAGAAACTAATTTCTATATCTGTGTCGTCAATAATTTTCAAATCATGATTGCCAATGGCGGGTCCATGAAATGTGGAGGGCGTTGTGAAAATGCATGTCTCCAAATTGGTGAGTACCACATGAAATCTCATATGTTTTCTATTGACATGGGCGGTTGTGACATTGTGTTGGGTGCATAATGGCTAAGGACTTTGGGTCTCATTCTCATGGATTTTAAGGAATTAACCATGCAATTCGACCATGAGGGCCAATAATATAAGTTCCAAGGCAACACCACCAATTCCTCGGAGATCATCAGTTCCCATCGCATGGAAAAACTTCTCAAAAAAGGTCATTCTAGCATTATTGCCCAACTCCATGCCATACAAGTCACTGAGACACCCTCTATGCCGCAAAACCTCCAATCCATCCTCTCTAAACATCAAGTGGTTGTTTCCACTCCCTAGGGACTCCCTCCTTCCCGTGGTGTTCATGATCATTCCATTCCCCTTGTCCCAGGAAGCCTTCCTCCCAATATCCGTCCCTATCGTCATCCATTTTCCCAAAAAAATGAAATTGAGAAAATTATTCAAGAATTGCTCAATGCAC
>ML804240.1:11578-25184 GCA_009831015.1 Picea engelmannii | reverse complement strand
CGGGCAATAAATCAGTCATCATGGTGGTAGTTGATCGTCTTTCCAAGTATGCTCATTTTTGTGCTCTTCAACACCCATTTACAACCTCCAATGTGGCTCAACTTTTCATGGATAAAGTCTTCAAGCTTCATGGAATGCCTCATTCTATTGTTTCTAATCACGACCCAACTTTCACCAACAATTTTTGGAAAGAATCGTTCAAGCTACAAGGCACCCAATTGCATCTCAACACAACTTATCATCCCCAGACTGATGGTCAAACTGAAATTCTCAACAAGTGTTTGGAAACATATTTGAGGTGTTTTGCATCAAAAAGGCAAAATCAGTGGGCTCAATGGTTACCACTAGTTGAATGGTGGTACAACACTTCTTACCATACAACTACCTGCATGACTCCTTTTGAAGCGATATATGGACAAAAGCCACCTTTAATTCTCTCATACTTGCCAGGTGTCTCGAAGGTCTAGGCGGTTGACCAAACACTTACAGTTCGAGAGGGTATTCTCCGTACCCTCAAAGAGAATTTGGTCATGGCCCAGAATCGCATCAAGAAACAAGCATATCAAGGTCGCTCTGAACGTCAATTTGCAGAAGGACATTAGGTGTTTCTTCGACTGCAACCTTACAAGAAAAATTCCCTCAAGGCTGACCATTGTTAGAAACTGGTGCCCAAATTTTATGGTCCTTATACCATTCTTAAGCGTGTGGTACAGGTGGCCCATCAATTAGATTTGTCCATTCATTCTAAGCTCCATCATATTTTTCATGTTTCCTACCTAAAGAAAGTGATTGGAACTAAGTGCCAAACTTAAACCAGCCTTCTCGAGTTGGATGAAGAAGGCTCCATTTGGCTACAACCACAAGCAGTTTTGGACTAGCGTGAGCATCGTCGACGTCGGCAAACCATCAAGGAAGTGTTCGTCCAGTGGAAAGATACAACTCCAACATATGCCACTTGAGAACCAACTACCATTATGCAACAATTTCCTCATCTCAGGTCTTGAGGA
Source organism: Picea engelmannii (assembly GCA_009831015.1). Classification (NCBI taxonomy): domain Eukaryota; kingdom Viridiplantae; phylum Streptophyta; class Pinopsida; order Pinales; family Pinaceae; genus Picea; species Picea engelmannii. The sequence continues at coordinate 24,177 of ML804240.1, read as the reverse complement.
CTAAGTTGTTTTTAAGGGGGAGGACATCTTAGGGACGTAGCCCCTCATGTAGGTAGAATAATATATTTCCATGTAATAAAGGTCAATATTAATAAGGCCTAGCAATAAGGAAGAATAAGTCAAATGTAAGAAGACCTAATAGAAGCTTCCACTTCTAGAAGGATTTTCCTCTAGATTGTTCTTTTCATAGACATATTTAATATAAATAGGAGTAGAGGGTATGAGAAGTTTTGTCTTGGATATTATTGTAATAGAGCTCTGCTCTGCTGGAGGTAAGGTCACATATCAGTTCGGCAAAAACTGAATATTTCTTGGACTTAGCATGTTCAAATTCTAAGTCAAACTCCTGGAGAATAACTATCCATTTGGAGTATTTGCCCCCTAGCAGTTGTCGGGTAAGGATATGTTGCATAGTGTTGCAATCGGAAATAACAATGGTTCGACGTAACAAGATATAATGACGAAAACGTTGGACAACTTGAACAGCTTCCAAGGCCAGTTTTTCCACATGGAGGTATTTGGTCTCGGTAATTGTAAGACTCTGACTCAAATAGTATATCACAGGTTTGTCATGCGAATCATTCTCTTGGAGTAAAACCATGGTGATGGTAGAGTCCGAAGTAGCTAAGTAGAGGAAGTAAACCCGACTATAGTTAGGGGGAAAGGTTCACCCCCACACTGGGTCTATGTCCATCAACTCTTCTTCTTTATTGTCTTCAGTCAATCAGTTACAAGCACAGAGCCTCAAAACCCTTACTCCACACGGGACAAAAGATCTGCGCAGCTCGCTAGATCCTTCTTCCTTGCATTTACAACGCAAAGCCTTCTACAATCACTTGCACTCAACCCTACAAGTCTTAAACAGTATGCACAGAGCACTTATAATCCTTCGATCACATAGATCTATCACTTAGCCATTCCTTTAGCACTTAACACACCGACCTCTTTCTACATTGCCTATACTTCTATATATACATTACAAAATAGGCCTAAAACATGGGTAAACCCATGGGCTGACATCCCATTCTCGTTACATATTCCCAAAAACCCAAAAAGGGGGCCGAGATCCTGTGATCTCCACTTCGACTTGTGCTCCTCCTTTGACAGGCTTTTGAAGTCCCAAAATAGGTCAACATGACCAAGAAACTCCCAAAACTTGGGCAAGGGCCAACAGTCTGTGGGTAAAATATTGATTTGATTATAGCCGGAGAAACCATCCATTAAAGAGAAGATTCCGATGCTAGCGTAGTCGTCAACCATCTGGTCAAGATTTATTTATGCCCCTATAATCTACACAGACGCAGATGGTACCTTGTTTCTTATTCACTAGAACTAGATTGGATACCCAATTAGTCAAAGCCACATGATAAATAAAGCCAACTTTAAGAAGTTTTTCAGCTTCAAGCTTGATAGAAGCAAGTTTGCATGGATTCACTGGGCAAAGTCTCTACCAAACGGGTTTAGCGTCCAGGTATGTCTTAATCTCATGTACAACGATATCAGGATCAATACATGGCATCTCTTCATAACTCCAGGGGAAAACGTCACGAAATTATTGGAAAAGGGCTTTATACTCGTGGACCTCGTCAGTAGAACAAGAGGATCCAATATGAACATTCTCCATGACTCTGAGTTTAATTGATATGTCGAGAGGGATGGTAGGTGAAATTTTTCTCAAGTTCCCGTCATACAAAACATCATGTGATGACTCAGGAACTGAGGAAATAGCCACAACGGTCGACGGAGTCGAAATCCATTGATAACTCTCTATGGTGTCACGTTCTAGAAAGAGAATGAAGCGATGATGTCCATCATCCCAGGGAGTGTCTTCCATAGACATGACCAGCATAATCATCTCATCGATAGGAAAGGTCACGTGAAATGGATCAGGAGATGAATCATAGAGAGGAGGGGAGGGGGATGCCGATTGAATAGCTTGGAAGGCGGATTCGACCAGACTTAAAGGCATCTTGTCATCGTAACGAGGGTAATCATCAGGGCTAGGTACTACCCATGGGTCTTATGATGCAGGGGTTTCACAAATGATGGTGGATATCATGTTAATAGAGGCAACACAAGGAGGGAGAATATCGGGTGGTGGGATTGGAAAAGTACCCATCAAAGTTTAATCTTTCAGAAGACCCACTCCGACATTCTCGTAACCAGGGGGTGTCTTCAAGATGAAAGGAATGTTGCTAGTACGAAAATCAGAATTAAATAAGGCCAATTGGTCAACAATAACGACCTTTCCTTGGTGTGGGAAATGTACCACACGGAAAAGAGTAGACACAACTGCATGCATGGAATCAATCCATCTACGACCAAGTAAAATATTATAATCAAGAGGTGTATCGAAGACCTCAACTTCGACATTGACCGATTTACCTTCCAACTTAATAGACAACAAGGGAAGAACACCGTAGGGTTTAAAGCCTGTACCATTGAAAACCTTAAGTTTATTGTGTGATTCGGTGAGGGTAGGAGAGCCAATGGATTTCCAACAAGTAATGGATATAACGCAAGTTGAGGCTCCTTCATCAATAACAGTTCTATAGATGTTTTTGTTTTCAACAACAACTTGGATCTGGAATGCTATTTGAGGAGGAAGCCTTGGAACGTGATCTTCCAAGTCAAAGATTATGAGATTAGTATCCCTGGGATCAATTCCACCGATGGCCTTTAACAGTGCCTTCCATTGAGGAGGAAAACTTTGAAGGACTTCGAGAGATGATATGGCAGAGGGTGTTTGTGCAAGGCCTTCTACAGTACTATAGTTTTGTGCAGCACGTGCATGAGGATTGAACGCAGAATTTTGAACAATGCCCTTGGGAGGAGGGTAGAGGACTGTATCGAGACTTGGTCTTTCAAGATGAAGAGGACCATTTGGAGGTGAAGTGGAAGGATAAGGTTGGACCAACGAAGGTGGTATATCATCAACTTTCTCTTTGAACAGAGAGTAATCTTTGGCTCGAGTTGCGACTGCAACTTCGTTCTTTTTAGAATCACTAGTACACATAAGGACATAAGAAGAAGTAGAAGGGGTATCTTGGTCATGAATGGCCAATTGGGCTTGCTGCTGAGAAGGGAAAGGTTGTGACAAAACGACAGGTGTAGGATGTTTTCCGCTCCCTTGGAGGAACTTAGTAACCTCGGCGCGTCTTGGACAATCTTTCGTGTAATGGTCGTCACCACAAATCAAGCAGGGGTAACAAGGCTTACGTTTGTCTCTCTCATCAATGATTTGCATTTTGGATTTATCAGATCATGGATTATTATTCTTGTCCTCCTTGTTCTTACCCTTCCTTTTCTTTTTATTTTGATTCTTTCCGGTAGGTGCAGATTGAAAATAATTAACTTCGACAGTCTTACCGATGTAAGAAGTAGGAGCAAGAGTATTTTGTGCATTAGAAGTATTAGGTTTGGGATTGGTGTGACCAGCTTGCATCGACTGGGTCTCAGTGTGGAAGGTGCCAATCACACCTTCAATAGCATGAGAAGTTGTAGGAGGTTTTGGGGTAGGTTTTGTGGAAGGACGAGGAGCGTCATGGATCAGATTGTAAAGTGTTCCCGTTTGTGAATAAACGAGATTGAGATATTGAGCACGGCTAATCGCCTACTCTTCAGTGACAACACCACCCATGGCTACATCATGAGCGATAGGTCCAATGAGAAATTTCGTAAACCACTCGGCCAACAGTTGATCAGGAAGAGGAACTTTGATTAACCATCTTCTTCTCCTCCACTCATGAATGTGATCATAAATATGAGTGGACGAGGATTGCTTGAAAGAACTCAAAATTTTGGTTCCCGTCTCATATCGAATTGGTAACTGGCAATGTGTCAAAAATGCCATGGCTAAGGTGTTAAAGTCATTGAAGAAACCTCGTGGTAACTCGATGTACCATTTTGTTGCTGAACCCGTGAGAGTCCGTTGGAAAATTCGTAATTTGACGGAGTCATCCATCAAGGAGTTGGATGAACCCCACAGATGAAAAGTCATAACATGATTATTAAGATCTTCTCCTGCTCGACCATCAAATTTAGGAATGTCGGACGGTAACTTGGTCGGTATGACGAGCCAGTAAGGAGAATGTAAGATAGGATCATTCAAAATCCTAAATAGATCAGGTAAGTCCACAGTGGCCAGGAAAGGAAACTGTTGGTTCACTTGTGGAAACTGGTAGTTTTGAGGGGGAAGCCTCGTAGGTATACCAGTAGGACCATAAGTAGTCTGCATATAATTAGATAGTCCTGACAGATTCGGTTGTTGAGGGTTTGGAGGCATATAGCCCATAGGATTGGGTTGATTAGAGATGTTCCCTTGTAAAGGAACACTAGAATGAACGTTCGGACCCCAAGCGGGATTCAAAGAACCTGGATATGGTTGACCGAGTTTAGGGGGTACAAAAGAATTAACTTGAGGATGTTTCCCCCCAGACGGTTGTAGATTTCCTTGGAAAGGAAATTGTCAAGATAGAGATGGTACCGCATGTACGTTTTGTCCATATAGCGGGTTATGGACTCCAACCTGAGGTTGCCCCCCAAGTTGAGGTTGTGCCCCAATCTGAGGTTGTCCTCTAATGGGAATCTGGAAACCAGAAGTGATAGAAAGACTGGTGCCTCCAAGAGGATTGGAGCCACTAGGGTCAAATCCTCCAAGTGAAAGTGGAGGAGGAACATAAGACCCTCCGGAGAGAACCTGGGAAGGTGTAGGAACAAAACTAACAGCAACATTGTACCCAGGAGGAACAAAAAGTCCAGAAACTCCAGATGGAACTTGGGTAGAGGTAGCAATAGAAGTATTTAGATCTCTATACCCAGGGGGAAGTGACAGATTCGATCTAGGTGGAAGTGGTGTCTCGATTGGAGCTTGGGAGATAACAACATTTCCAGTAGGAATCGTGGTAGCTTGTGGGACCATAGTAGAATGGGCCATCTGGAGAGTAGGAATCGAGTGAGAACCAATCAACAACTGGTTTGGACCGGTGGTGATGTTACTGGTAGTACCAATAAAATGGTCTAAAGGCACCGTATAGGTAACAAATTTCTCAGGCACTTGTGATGCCATAGGTCAATTAGGACTTGCTCCTAGGTTACTGTACAGATCACATACTATCAAAGGGATAGAACTAGGAAAGGAAGTTCCAGCAGTGTGAGTCGGGGTCCTAAATGATTCACTGTGAAAAAGTGGATCCTCTACTCCAGATCCTGCGTTAGGTCCGATAGGTATTTCAGTATTATCAACAACAACAATTTCTCCAGTCGAGTTCATGCGAAGTATACACGCGTTTGGTCTAAGAGGGGGAAGTCTGAATGCCTCTAAAGAGTCTGAAACAATTCGAAATCCTTCTAAAGAGTGTGTGCTTCCAACTTCAGAGGCTACCTCGTTGTTGACCACTTCCTTTGGAGGGCCTTCTGGTGAGTTAGGAGGCAAGGGTTGGTAACCTTCCAGATCTTCCGGAGGTAGCCCTTGCATCCTACATGAACGACGAAGGCCGATGTTGCTCGAGCCAAGTAAAGAACTTAGAAAATCTATGGTCGACTAGAGGAAACAAACAACACTCACTAATAGAATCTAGGAATCAAACCAAGCAAATAAATCTTCTTATGTAGAATTCACTAGTTGGTGATGAAATTCAACGTCGCAAAATCAAGACAAGAAGGGGCTGGGATAAGCGGGTGGAAAAGTTACGTTGACGACCTTCTTAATGGACTTACACCCTGGTGCAAGCTCCCACACATAATCGTGGGGATACCCTCCAAGGAACTCGAGTGAGTTTGGCCAACGTCGATTCCAGGTGTCATGAAGACTTGCCCCTCCACAATCACCTCGTGTAAAGACCCTAGAGAGATAGGCTACTAAGGTTACCAACTACAACAGTAATTCATGGGGAAACAGTCGACAGTCCGATCCACGCGCAAGGGTAGGGTATCTAGCCTGAAATCAACTTGAAAGGCTTCCACTCATAATTATGGGTATACCTTTAAGCGACCCCCATAATACGTGCAATCTCTACACCAAGGCCAACAAAGCAGGGTGAGTAACTCTGCTAGTCTTAATGCGACCTCGGGTTTGACCCTTGTGTGAGAAGGGCTTCCCAGGACAAAATGTAGCAATTGGATTTAAACTCTCCCTATCACAATATACTATTGTGTGTTTTGATGCTCTGAAGAGTGTACCTCACAACATATTCCAAAGCGTTATCCTAGCTAATGTTGGTGAAAAAGATCCCTAAAATATAAAAGTTACTAAAAATTTTAAATTTATGTTGTGTTTTAGACGATGTTTCTTACTCAAAAAGGGAGGTGGAAGTGAAACTGTTGATGTTGTGACCTTAACCCAATAAAATGCAAAAAGAGTTGAATATGCAATTTTCAATTCAATGAACTCTAGTTACAATAGGGAGAAGGTATTTCTTTTGAAGTACAACAAGCTACTAATTGCAATTCCTTAATTCCAAATGAACACAATTCCAAACAATCATGAACCAATTTATTTTTTCCAATTTCTTCTCTTTACAAATATTTCGAATGTAAAAATTTTCGTATAAGGGATTACCTAAAAAGAATAAATGAATTCAATTCTTCCTTTCCAAGACAAAATCAGAGATGTGATAACGGAAAGAAAATGTAATCCAGGAAAATCAAGACATTCTCAACACAATTCCCAAATCAAATTTGTAATGTAGACAAGAGTGAAAAAGACAAGAAAAACTCTTGACATAAGCAAGCAAAAAGTGTTTCTTAATCAACAACCAATCTGTCAAACAAAATGATCCCAAAACTCAAAACAAACCAAAGACTCTTCGTCAAACAAGCACTTAGATCAGGATCTGAGATTATATCCTTGTGACAATGAGCAAAAGTAAAAAATTTGCAAAAATGCAAAGAAAGACTTTCAATCACTGAAAACCAATCACAAGCAAGCTTCAAACTCAAGAATGAACCAATCATGGGCATATAAAGTTCACCCCAAGGAACTAAGACAAATCTGGGTGGTAAAAGGCAAAATGACTCACTCCATCAAAACCTACAGGAGTCGTTGTAGGCCAGGTGTAAGACACAAAGTGACAAGCTAAGGTCGTTGCATGCTATTGGCTAAGTAGAGTGCGATGTCGTCGCACTGGATTGGCTAAGCAAAGGGTGACGTCTCAGGGTCATCGCAGGATGTCAGTAAGGTACAATGTGACGATCTCTATAAATTTGGAAAAAATGGAAGAAAGACAACTAATCTAAAAGAACTTCTAAACCCAGGGAGTCTAGATGGATCACCCACAGACTCAAAGAATTAAAACTATCAAAGGAAGGTAGGCTAAAGGCAAATGAGAAGGAAAAAATCAAAAGGAGGTCATATCCCCAGTATGGTCGCCAATTTTGTTACGAGACTTATCAGTAAATGCAGACATAAACAGATCTCCCTAGATCCACCTATATCTAGAACAAAACAGAATAGGACACGACACTTTCCCTAAGCTCTAATAATTGAGTTTACTATCTAGCAAGAGATGGGAAACATACCGTTTAAATATCTCTTCCTCTTGCCGTTTTTGTCCTAGTTCCACTCCAGTGCTCCTGTGATATTGGGCATGCAAGGGAACACAATCCAACCAAAGTGAAAGCAATATAACACATTCGAAGAGAACCTATGTATGTGATCAAGGAATCATACAATAAAACGAGATGAATTTTATGGGAAATAAACATATCATTGTATTATATAATAATGAAAGTGGAGATTACAACCAAAGCCTTGATGTTGCAAGGTCCCCTTCCGATGACCCTTTGCTCCAACACACACACTTGCTCCAACCTTGAACGAAGAAGATCCAAAATGACTTGATAAACTAAAATGAAGCCCTCAAGTATGAACTGAAGTAGAACTCCTCATCCAATTCTTAGCCTATTCAATATTAATCTTGCTTGAATCAACCTTCATTAACCTTATCCTTTTCCATGAGAAATCCCTCTTTATATAGAGGAAAGAGAGATGGTTAAAGAGATTAGGACGATCCCAACCATACAGATGCCGCCTCATCTTCTAGAATATCCTCTTCTAGAACTTTCGTGAAGGTCAACCTTTTCTTATCCTTTTGACATCATCGCACCCCAACTGTAGAGCAACATGCAGAGACATAGGAAACTAGTTTTAGGGCAGAGTGCAACGACTAGGCATCGTCGCACCCTGCTTACGACGTAACCTGCGACGACCTTTCTTAATAGGGTTTTTGATAAGAAGAAGTCAATCACCTTTCTCATGAAGATAGGCTCTTTTAGGAACATGAACACATGTTTTTCAATGGATCACCAAGATGACCAAAATAATGTGTAACAACTTTACAATTTGAGCATGAACATTTAAAAAAAAAAGTAACAAAAATAGAGACTTGAACTCAAGACCTCTTACTTAATAAGACAACTTTTAACCAAATGGTCTAGCAAAACATATTGTATTGTTTAGCAAGAGGATTGGGGGTGTTGGTGTTGTTGTTGTTGTTGTTATTTTTATCGTTGAATATGGCCTTGGAGAGTGTTCTAAAGAAAAACTCTTTTCACACAAGAAAAAAATTTCGCTTTCTCGATGACAACAAGGGTTAGTTCTCGGTTAGCGTACCCGAAAGATGCACCTTTTCCTACCTGTTTCTAATTTGTCGAGATCGCACAGGGTGCGGGGCAAATATCATACGCAGATCTAAAATAGTAGCAACCTGGAAATAAATAATACAAAACCAAAATAATACTCTGCAAAAATTTAAAAATGCGTATTCAGGCTGTATACCTCTGGATCTGACTGAAATGGTCATATCTTGGGCAAACGAAAACCTTTTTGAGTGAAACGAAAAGTGTTCATGACTGAAATGAGTGCTCCAGATGCTATGAAATAGTCCTCTCAGTCTAGAAATGTACTAAAATGACAGAAAATGGAGATGAGAGAACTCGGCTTCACGATCTCGATCTACAACAGGAGTGGGTCTTCAAACAGGCTTTGATGCCATGTTCGACAACACAGGTATTCCAATAGAGGATGAACACCTTCAGTAACCACTCACACAACTTGATCAAATATCAACACATCGTTTTTTTGATGTGGTAAAACCCTTACGGGGAAACATCCACGGCCCCAACCAACACGACCACTTGGAGTAGTTTATTAATGCAAAATAAAAAGATTACAGAGGGATTTTGCAAGAGAATTTCTCACAATCAATCATCGGAAAATGAACCTCCATGCTCTTTCAATAGATATCATGGACCAATTGGGTGTTAAGCCACATATCAATCGTCGTTAAGATCGAGGATCATATGAACCGTCAGATCACTCTCTGTCGGGAACATATCATGACCGTTGGATTTCCTAACTACAAATGCATACTAAAGAAACACACTTTTACCTAACAACACATTAGACCAAGTAGATCTTAGTTAACTCCTAAGTGTCTAAATATCCTGACACAAATACCCGGGCTGTCTTAACAGAAATCACTTATCTACTAGCATACTCAACATATACGAATACCATGCTAAATACTTACTTCATACTTACAAAAAGACACCATTAACAGAATAAAAACCATTATTCATATACAACATTAATCAAGTAATAGATCATAACAGATACAAATGAATAAACACACAGTAAAAAAACAAGCACATAAGAACACTTATCTTTTACGAAAAGTCACTAATTGCGCGCACGACTCAGACATTTCTCCTAGCCATAGACATTGTTGCTCATAATATTTCAGCAACAGGTCACCCTTGAGATGGGGCTTGAACTCCATTGAAGAAAAAGGATTCCTGGTGTCAATCTATGGTCTAACAAATGTTGGAATACTGAGAGGGAGGGGTGAATCAATATGAGCACTTTTTACCACTTTCAATCATAATATATACAAACCTCAACTTTATTAGCAGTATTCAATAGTTTACCACTTATGCATTCAATATATCATTACATCATAAACACTATCATTCATCCGTGCATAATAAACAACCACAGATACACAATACACCATAATTTACGTGGAAACCCAAATGGGAGAAAACCACATAATGTTTTCTTATATATATCAAGGTTACATTCATAGGAAGCACCAACTTCCTAATTCTCCAACACCAACTAGAAGGAGGCTCCAACCCCCTATTTACAGACTCCAACCTAAAGGAAGCTACAACTCCCTGAATTCTCCAGCAACAACTGGAAGGTGGCTCCAACCCGCTAGTTTACAGGCTCCAGCCTGAAGGAAGCTCCAACTCCTTGTATTGTCTGGCTCCAACCAGAAGGAGGCTACGACCCCCTGATTTACAAGCTCCAACTTGAAGGAGGCTCCAACTCCATGTGTTCTTCGGCCCCAATCGAAAGGAGGCTACAACCCCCTTTCCTTGCCCCATCCTGCCTCCCTGAAATATAAGTGTAGACTCAACTTGTCACTACCACTGATATTGTCATTGCCATTGCCACATCAACCTATCACTGTCACTGTCACATCAACCTATCACTATCATTGTCACATCAACCTGTCATTGTCACTCTGTCACATCAACTTGTACCAGATCTTGCATCAACCATGTATCAAAACCTGTACCATATCATGTATTAACCATGTACCAAATCTTGTACCATATCATGTAGCCTCAACCATAAACCATATCACTCACGAAATGTCTCAATCATGCCATACAACATGTACCATGATATATCATCAATGAGGTTCCTCAAGCATGTGATAACATTACCGTGACATATACCAAACAAGATACCAAGATAGTCAATATATGCTTCTAATCAATGTACCATAACATCACCAAGGTGTACCTTAGAGCATATGCCCAAATCTCTAAACCATGCCTCAAGCATGTATCAAGACACAACCCTCAAAACACATGTAAAACATATCCTGTAGTAGATATGATACACAAGATTATAGACCTGTAGCTCTTCCTCAGTCTCAACAACCTGGTACTAGCATCCTCCTCAAAACCTTTTCATAGATCCACAACTTGTACATTATCAACCCACAGATATCCGCGCTCTTCTCTTCTACGACCTGTGTACATTCGTGCCTTTCCCATTATCAACCCATGAATAACCTATCCGCACTTTGCTACACTGTGACCCGCGTACATCCGCATCTTGCTAAGCTGTGAATTGTGGATAACCTCATAAAGCCAATTCAATCACATTCATACACTTCACTCCTTCATACTTTCCCTACCTCAAATATGCTACAAAAAGGTAAACCATAGCACTTATTCAATTAGAAGATATTCAATAGACTTATGTATGTGAATGTGCTTATGAGAGACTCCTTGAGGTGCATTTATACTTTTTCAAAATAACTTCTCTCCTTAACTTTAAGGCTTCTTGCTACAACCACTTTACACTTTAATCTATGACTTGTAACTGTTTAAGGTCTTATTAACCATTCTTCGGGGCTTCCAACTTCAAGAGGGCATAACTCCTCAAATGTGAGGAACCATGTGTGTTATAGCAATTTTCACCACACTCCATGCAACTTGCTTTGATGGCCTTCCCTTTTCCTCTACAAACTCAAGTTCCCCTTTTTTGTTCATTCCAGAGGAAAAAATTCAAAGTTTTGTACATATACGCGGGCCACAGTTATACAACTTGCATATACACAGGTTTCTCCATTACAGCCCATGTACATCGGGTTTTGTTCTCATAAATGAAAAAATATGTCGGGTTTTCATGCCATGTCATGAGATCCATGATCCTTGACCTTCCATATACTGGAAACGCTCCAACTCGACCCTCAATTCCATTTGGAGGCTATAAATTGAGCCATATACAAGCCTTGAAAGAAACACATCATAGAGAGAAAAGACACTCTCGAGAAATTTCACTTGATATTGAGTCTTCATCCCTTTGTTCTTGAAAGTCTGAACTTCTTGTGTTCAACCCCCAAGCTCTTCCTATATTGAGAAGGAGAAACTCAATTACTCATACTACTTGTGAGCTTGCCTTTGTGGAGGATTGAAGTGGTGAAGGCCTAGCTGGAGGGACTTAGTTTCTCGGTTCTGATATGTGTCATTACATAAGTTTGTCACCTATGTACTTCTGTTGATTACATTAATACAAATACTCTTCTCTCATCCAATTATATGTCGCAAATATTTGTATTACTTTCCATGGGCATATTTGTTATACATGTTAATGGATTATGCTAGATTATATGCTAATGTTCTATATAATTTATATATGTTTGTGTATCTTGGATGTTGAGGACAAGTTGGAGGCATCAAGCTTTCGGTTGTGAGCTCAATCGTGGTCTTCTTCGAACGTCCAAACGAGGTAGGTTTTTAGCCTTCTCTTGTTAGCATTTCTATTTATTTAGCATACTTGAGTTTAGAGTTGATTTTTGGGTGTTGTTCCGTCTGTTGTGGTTTACCCCTTGCCATAGAGTTTTTCCTTGTAACAGAATTGACAACTCCACTACGAAAGATCTCCCTTTTGGGGTATTGGATGATTTTTTCTTCTTTATTGCTCTTTGTTTTCCTGAGTTTATGTGTCGCATGTTGCTTGACATCCTTTATTTTGCTTTATATATGATTTTCTTGGCCTAACCCTTGCCCAGGCAATG
>ML804239.1:167300-178421 GCA_009831015.1 Picea engelmannii | reverse complement strand
ATCAAACTTCATGTTGGTGTCCTCTATTTAATTCCAAAAAGTTGGCAATGGTGGTTGTTACCCCCCAGTCTAGGGGTAACTAAGGAGATGATGTCTCAAGGCCCACAAGTAGTAGACATGGAGTGTCGAGAGTTCGATGCCTAGCACAGCCCGCAGATCCCCTCTACTTTACCACAGAGCAGCATCCGCTACACCGGCTTGGCTCCAAGAAGACAACAGGTCTTGTTTCATGAGGTAACAAGTCCAGTCTCATGGTAAGTGTCATTTTAATATTTGAAGCATTTGAACATGTTGCAAAGAATCATTTCTTGATTATAGAACGTTTTCTTGGAAATTATACCTTTTTCCTAGTTTCACCTTGGTGGGTGGCATGGTTTCCTAGTAAGTTGGTCACCCTCAGGAAAAGGGTTGCTACTAGGTAATTCCTTGAAGGGTCATCGTACCATTCCCATTCATACTTACCATTTTCCATACCTCTTCCCCTTCGGTTCCTCATCTTTTGGGTTCCCAGGTTCATTGACCCCAAGAAGGGATTGTACCTCATTTCATGGAAGAAGGGGCTAAAGGCCCAAAGGTGTTGTAGCTGGAAAAAGTTAAAAGGCTATGAAGGATTGGCCCCGCCCTAAGACTCTTAAAAGTTTGTGAGGATTCCTTGGTTTAACGAGCTACTATCGAAAGTTTGTCCAAAATTATGGAAAATTTGCAACCCCACTCACTGCCCTCCTTAAGAAAAATGCTTCAAGTTGGAATGTGACCGTCGATCAATCCTTCCAAGCTTTGAAAAAGGCTATCTATACAACTCTAGTACTAGATTTTCCCAACTTCACAAAGACTTTTGTTTTAGAGTGTGACGCCTCAAGGAAAGGCATTGGTGCAGTTCTCATGCAAGAAGGCAGACCCTTGACCTTTACTAGTAAACAACTTTTGAAGCGGCACTTGGGAAAATCCACATATGAAAAGGAAATGTTGGCTATTTTGGGTGCGGTAAATATATGGCGTCTTTACTTGTTGGGGCAGTGCTTCCAAATTAAAACTGATCATTGTAGCCCCAAATATTTTTTGGATCAACAAATTTCATCCCCAGAGCAACAGAAGTGGCTAACCAAAATGTTTAGTTATGATTATGAGATCATTTACAAGAAGGAAAAAGAGAATGTGGTAGTTGATGCTCTTTCCAGGAAATATGAAGAAGTAGGGTCCCTCTTTTCACTGTCCTTCATTGTAGTTGATTGGTTGAAAGTAGTTCGCTAGGAATGCTTCCAAGATCGCAAAAATTCTAGCTTGATCCAACAACTGCAACAAGACACTAATGCATCTCTTGGCTACACTTTGAAAAATGAGGAGCTCTACTATAAAGGCCGCCTATATTTGAGCAAATAGTCCAACTTTAAATCCATTGTGCTCTCTAAACTCCATGCCTCGCCAACAACAGGGCATTCTGACTTTCATAAAACCTATGAACGGATCAAACATTCCTTTTTCTAGGAAGGCATGAAGCAGGACATATGCACTTTTGTGGCAGAATGTGATACTTCCCAAGGCAACAAGGGAGAAATAGTCAAAACTCCGGGCACACTACAACCTCTTCCTATCCCACCTACTATATGGATAGATATCTCTATGGACTTCATTGTCGAATTACCCAAATCTAGCAATAAATTAGTCATCATGATTGTGGTTGATCGACTTCCCAAATGTGTTCATTTTTGTGCCCTCCAACACCCATTTAAAGCTTCTACAGTGGCTCAAGTTTTCATGGAAAACATCTTCAAACTACATGGAATGCCACAATCTATTGTCTCCGACCATGATCCGACTTTCACAAATAACTTCTGGCAAGAATTATTCAAGCTTCATGGCACCCAATTGCATCTCAGCACTGACATCATCCCCAAACTGATGGTCAAATCGAAGTTGTCAACAAGTGCTAGGAAGCCTATTTGTGGTGCTTCGCGTCCGAACGACAATCTCAATGGGTTCAGTGGTTACCCCTGGCTGAATGGTGATACAATACAACTTACCTTGGTGCCACTCCCATGACTCCCTTTGAGGCGATCTATGGTCAAAATCCCCCTCCGTATGATCTTACCTGCCCGGTGTCTCCAAGATCCAAGAGGTGGACAGAAGCCTTACAGTTCGAGCTGACATTATACGCACTCTCAAAGACAATTTGGTCATGGCTCAAAATCAAATGAAGCAACAAGTTGATCAATGTCATTTCGAATGCCATTTTGTTGAAGAGGATCAAGTGTTTGTTCGTCTAGAACCATATACACAAACTTCCCTCAAAGCAGATCACTGCCAGAAGGTTGCTCTGAATTTTTATGGCCCCTATACAATCATCAAGTGCATGGGGCCCATGGCTTACAAATTAGCCCTTCCCAGTCACTCTAAGCTCCATCCAATTTTCCATGTCTCTTGCTTAAAGAAAGTGATTGGATCCAAGTGCCAGATTCAAACAAGTCTCCCTGAATTGGATGAAGAAGGTTCCATTTGGTTGCAACCACAAGTAGTCCTAGCCCAACGTGAGCATCATCTCCGTCATTGCACAATTCAGGAAGTCTTAATACAGTGGAAGGATACACAGCTCGAGGATGCCACATGGGAGTCATCCGTCATTCTACAACAATTCCACATCTCAAGCCTCGAGGACAAGGTTGTTCTTTAAGGGGGAGGGCATGTGAGGGTCCTAACCTCCCTAACCCCTCATGTAGATAATATGTATTTCTATGTAATAAAGGCCATCATTAATAAATAAGGCCTATGTAATAATGTGAACACAACTATTGTAGGAAGACTTACTTAAGGTTTCGCCTCTAGAAAGTTCCTCCTCTAGAATGTTCTCAAGAAGATAGAAGTAGTATATATACTAATATAGAGGTAGAAAGCATTGTAAAGGTTGTCTGGTGAAATCATTTGTACTCGAGCTCTACTCTATTGGAGGTTGCCCCCTCGAAGAGGCAAGTGAACAGTGCTTTCCGGAATTAATAAAGGTATCATATTTTGGTCCATATAGTTATTGTGTTCATTGTTTTGTTTTCTTCTACTAAATACTTTGATAACATTTGTGCTCTGGCTCTACAAATTATTATTTGGTACCTTACACTCTTTCTTGTCTCTTGTATATTCTCCATTGCATAGTTTAACACCTATCAATCGCATGTACAACATGGGATCCACCAACTCTAAATCTGAAATTGTCACCTTCTTCTAGATTAGTGATCATGGGTGTGGCCATAGGTTTATAGTCCTGCATCCGAAACCTCTTCAAGATCTAAATTGCATACTTACCCTGCCAAAGGAAAATCTCCCCTAGCTTTTGCCAAACCTCTAAACCCAAGAAGTAATGCATCATGCCAATGCCCTTCATCTCAAACTCAACTACCATGTATGTTTAGCACCCTGAAATGACCTTCTCTACACCTATAAAAAACACGTCATCTACATATAACACCAAAACAAGCAGATCAAATCCAACAAATATATAATATAAGTTAGGATCTGCTTCACTTTTGGTGAAGCCCATACTCTGCAAATATCCATCTATCATGGAATACCATGCTCTTGGTGCCTACTGAGTCCATACAAGGCTTTCTTAAGCTTGCAAATATGGGACTCTTTCCCATTTACCTCAAAGCCTTGAGGTTGCTCTATGTACACTTCTTCCTCAATGATCCCATTAAGGAAGGTTGTCTTCACATCCATCTGATGTATTTTCCATCCCATAAATGAAACAAAGGACATAATTGCTTTAATGGAAGTGTACTTGACGACTAGAGAAAATGTCTCGTCATAGTCCACTCCCTCTTTCTGGCAGAACTCTCTTGCCACAAACCTCACTTTGAACTTCTTAATGTCGTCGTCGTCTATTGCATGCTTGATCTTCTAGAGCCACTTGGAACTCACTACTAACTTCCCTTCCGATCTAGGCACTATGTCCCAAACATCATTCTTCGCAATGGAGGTGTACTCCAATATGGCATACCTACTGGTTTGTTACCCCCTAAAATTTAGAAGGCTTAGAATCTATGATGTTGCTCATCAATGCCATGTAGTCCGGAAACTTCTTCAAAGGTCTGCTCTCTCTTAAAGTTCTCCTAGGAGCCTCAACATACTCTTGAGCATCCCTCAATGTCAGAGTGAGCCATCGAGGTCTCCTAATAGAAGTGGAAGGGGCTATTGTCTCCTCCTCTTCACCTGAAGGCTATTGCAATGCTCTAGAAGTCACTAGTGACCCTAGCTCAACCTTCTCCCAGTGCCTCATCCTCTGTCACGGGAATAGACTCGTGGGACTTCCTAGATGCAAATTCTTCCTCAAACTTTACATCCTTGCTCACTACTGTCTTCCTCTGCTCTTGAATACAAACCTTGTAGGCCTTTGAAGTCTCATTGCAACCTACAAATAAACCTTTCCTGCTAGAGGGTTCCAACTTAGTCAACTTAGTACATGGATATAAATTAGATAGCCAAAGCTAGGGAAATGACTCACCTATGGCTTTACACCAATGAATGCCTCCTCTAGTGTCTTGCCCTCCAATATCTAGTGAGGGCACCGATTATAGATGTAAAATTGTTGTGTTGCATGCCTCTACCCAAAGAAACATAAGCAAGTCGTGGTCATGAATCATGGCCTTAACAACCCCTATGATGAATCAATTTTTCCACTCAGCAACCCCATTCTGCCATAGGGGAACAATCAGGTCCCTCTTGATTCCCTATATGATTTTCAACTAGAGCTTTGAACTCCTAAAACCTACTAAAGGCCTCATCCTTTGTCTTTAGGAAGTAGTTCCAAGTTTTGCAAGAGAAATCATCAATGAAGGAAAGTACATGCTTCCAGAAATTGATGCTACTAGCATTAGTCCACAAACATCTGAATGCACTAGGTCTAGAATCTCCTTAGACCTATGCTCGTTGCTTGGGAAAGCAGTGTTGGCATGCTTGACAAGCATGCACTCTCTACATACTCCATGTTGCACAATGCTGAACTCTAGAATACATGTGACTATCTCCCTTAGAATAGGCAATGTTGTATGATGCAGGTGCCCCATCCTCTTGTGCCACAACTCGCACAAGTTGTCACTTTTATGAACTTGGGCTCGAACAAATTCACCCTGCAACCTGTAAAGATTACCTTCTCTAACCCCTATCACCTGAGCTATATATGTGCTAGATTCCTTCAACCTAATGAGGACTTGTTGGTTCTTGAACTCAACTACAAAGCTCTTGTCCTCCATAACCGAAACTAAAAACAATTTCTTTCTAAGACCTGGAACAAACAAGACATCATCAAAATCTAAAGAGTTGCACGACTCGAGATGGAACGGAATAGTACCAACTTCTAGTACTGGGTACTTGGCATCATCACCAAGCTTAACCTAATGAGTCCTGCTTCATCAAACTAGAAAATAACTTCCAAGATGATGTCATATGACGAGATGCCCCACTGTCCTCGGAACCGTGTTGGTAGAACAACAAAATACCAAAGAGAAATCCTTCTCAAACTGGGCAACAAACTCATTGATCTGAGTTTCCGCAGAGACTACTACCTGCTTCTAATGTTTCTTCCCTTTACCCTTCTTCTTGTCTAGACACTATGATGCATAATGATCGTACTTATGACAAACGAAGCACTTGATTTTACTCAAGTCCTTCTTTCCTGGCGATGAAGCCGACTCCTCATTCTTTCCCTTACCCTTGCTAGACCCTTTAACTCTACCCTTATTTGTCTAATCAAATAGGGGTAGGTTCTCATCACCACCCTTCTTGTTGGCCTTTGACTCCATCCAAGTCTCCTCCTAGATACAGTCATCTCACAACCTTTCAAAGTCAGGAAGGTTCTCACTAGCACAAATACCTTTGACAAATGGTTCCCATGAAGCTAGGAATCCATTCAGTGCCATGTTCACTAGCTATGCATCTACAATATTCTCCCAACAGCTGCAAGTTGATCACGAATCTACGTGACCTTCATAAGATAACTGGTGACTAAACCTGATCTTATCATCTCCATGGATCTGAGTTTGTTTTGCAATATCATTTTAATGTTTATGTTCTCACTTTGGTAAAGGCTTACCAGGGCATCGAACATTTCCTTTGTCATTTTCTTCTCAGATATATGAGGGATCTAATGATCCTTTGTGGCATCCATGATCATCCACTTGGCCTTCACTTCTTCTTGAGAGCTGCCAATTGTTGCAGATCTATAGGCAACGGGACAACATCCTTGACAATATCCCAGAGATCATTCTCTTCTACTAAGAGTGTAACCCTCACTTTCCATGACAAGAAATTTGAGGCACCATCCAGTCTATCCTCGAATTTGAGGCTATCTGAGGCCATCTCTGAAATCTAATGCACTAACTCTCAAATCTGAAAATTAGTCCTTAAAAAAAATATTGAAACCCTCTCCTTCTTTTAGGCAGTTGATTTACCATTGTAAATCCTTGAGAATCTCAATCAAAGAACCTAGCTCTATTACCATGTAAATTTTCCAACCCCAAGTGACTGTTGTCCTAATGTTCTCTCATTAAATAACTCAAAACAGAATTTATTTAAAGGCAGAAAATTAAATTTCTGAGCATTGCATCCATCACACACTAGCTGAAAAATGAATAACGGAAGCAATAAAACACATACACAAGGATTTCTCCTTCAAATCAGCTTTTCATTCCTTTGATCAAAGCTTATAAGGTGACCTCTGCAGCCTACTTTTAACCAGCAGCTGTATGGTCAATAAAATCACCTGAAACAACAGTGTACGGCCAGATTTGAGGGTGTATGGCATGTGCATGAAGAAAGGACTGCTACAGCAGTGGTACGACCTGTATGGCCTGCAGTACTTGTTGGTCACTACAGCAATCTGCCCTCTTCCAGCTCTCTTGCTGTCTTCTCATGTATGAGATCTGCCTCTCCTATTTTGTCATATTTATGCTTTGAGAGAAGATATCTAATCTCCTCAATCCTACCTGCCATTTATCTCAATCATGAGATGTACGGCTAAGATTAAATCCTGATCTAAGTCACTAATGTTATAGAACATTTCATTTAGATTCCTAAGACTAGTTGACTTCAAAACATAAGACTTTCACTTTTATTTTATTTTTAAAGTGAAATTACAAGACAAAATTATTTCCCACTTTTCCATAATGGTCACTAAAGAAATGTCTCAAACCACTTCCTGCACGTTCACACTAAACCTGTGCAAGAAGTTCCTACTTGAGCTACATTTCTCAACAGCTCCGAGAATTAAAGATCTGCCTGGAGGATTCATCACCCATCTGCTTGCCAAGTACTCTCCTCATTTTTCCTCTTCTTCTCATTCTTCTCTTCATGCCATCCATGGCCATTGTATCAGCGTATTGAAGATCTCAATGCATAATTGATGGAGGATTGTGGCTCTGTTTGCCCCAAAAAATCAATAGATGCAAATCTGAGAACTATTTGTGCTGAAGGTAGTGTTTGTAATCAAGATTTAGCACTCCTATTGCACTGGTGAATAATACTTCCAGCAGTTAAAGGCTTTCCTCTGCAATTATTGGTGTACTGGTTGTTGTTGTTCTTGCATGCCCAAAAGTTTTTTATTTTGCGTTGTAAGAGAATGCAGAAATGGCATAGGACTGTGGAATTTTGCTGCAAACCGCCCCCTCCCCCATGGCCATTTCATGTCAGATCTCAGGATTAGTAGAGAACTGTGGTAACTCCCCTCACTGTTATTTTTTGTTGCTCCAATGATTTGCAAGGGTTGAAGGATTCTATGTAGTGAAGATTCTAGCTTTTTGCTACACTGATAAAATAAATTTCCAGCAACCACTGCTCTTGATAAATCTTGATGTGAATTGTCTCTGTGGGTATGTCTTGAGTTTCCTAGATTCATTTAAGGATGCCCAGTTAGCTTTCTATCTAATCTGTAGCCATGAGAATTAGTTTTACATCTCTCTCATTAGGTTGTAAATTCATCTTTCTGTTTTTTACATTCACCTAGCAAGTATTCTGTCATGCAAAATGGGCTAAAGGTGCTCACCGTGAAGAATGATCAATTTCATGGGTCAATTTCATGAAGTTTTTATGCAATGTTGGTTCAAATCCGATCTATCATATGCTTTTCTTTCTTTAATCTACAACGACAATATCCTCTTTAAATTTATCATGATTGTTTAAAGAATATCTCATTTTAAGCACAGACCCCCTTTGATTTGAGAGCCAATTCAAGATTGGGAGTGGGAAGGATTTTTCCTTCAGAGATGCCCCTGAACCTTGTTCTTGCTTGTTCTTGGTTTGCTGGGAACATTCAGGGGGGGAACAAGAATAACTCAAAATTAAAAAATCTTTTCCTCCACCCTATAAAAAGAGGCTAGTAAGAGCTTAGTGGGGGAGGTAACCGGATGTTGACAAAATGGGGTTAGATGCTTGCAGAATGCGATCAGGGGATAGCTAAATGTGATATTGTGGTTATGCTCTTGGAATCCATTCATTGGATGAGGGTTGTGGGAGTAGACTTTGGTTTGGGGAGGTTTGGGTGAGTATCAAACCTTGTGAGATGAAAGTGGCAAGGAACTCATAACCCATAACGGACGGTGGCAAGGAACTCGAGAGCATATTGGCTGGAAGAAAAGTGATTGTACTGTATAACTCCTTGTGGAGAAAGGTGACTCGAGGGAACAACAATCCAACGAATTATCATCACACTACAAAGGCCAAGTAGATCATTCCGTTTTCATGTTTCCACAGTTAAAATTGATTAAGATGAATATAGATTGCTTAATGCTTGAATTGCTTGTTAATAATAATTGGTTGACAAAAGATAGGTAATAGTAGCTAAATTGCGTGTGTGTGTGTGTGTCCTTAGTTTTTCTATGTTAAGTAGGATGTTCGTGGTGGGAGACCTCAACATAATTTTTCATAGAAAAATGGCAGGCTTCGCTAGAGTCTCCTTAGCGTCTAAACATGGGGATCTAATATTGGTATTGATTGTTATGCGCAAAGGAGCGAATTGAGAAGGTTAAATGTGTGTGTGTGTGTGTCTTTTACCTGTTTCCTAAAATTTCACAAATGTTGTTCCCAAAACCCATGTTGTTGTAAAGGTCCATACTCGCTTCCCCATTTCAATTGATATAAGTTGGGTGGAGAGCAGTACTTTAGCAACCTAGCACACCTTGTATAATATCATATAAATACAAGGCTGCAGCTCTTGTGGTTTTTAGTTTATGATTGCTCATTTCATTTCCATGTATATTACCATGTGAATCATTCCATTCTAGAAAACACACCCCAATGCAATGGGTTGTTTTCTTGGTTGTGCACGATATAATAGAACATGCTGGTAGGTATGAGGATATTAGCATTTTTGCTATGAATTTGTTATTAGAGGTATAATTTCTTTCCAAGCTAGATGAGAAGGAACAACCAATTTGAGGTTGCTAGCTTAAAGTTATTGACAAGTGGTACTAGAGTGGATGTCACCATGTTCATTAGTACCAATTTAAGAGGCCGGTCCAATGTTCCTAACGAGTGGTAGAAGAGCAAACTCGACCTCATTCTTTACCTTACTTCTGAGAAGTGCGTTTAGGGTTCCTAACACTCATCTTTCCCATTCAACCCGCAACATTCTTGTTGTTCTTTTCATATTTCAAGCAAAACCTATAGTTGAATATCCCTGTACTACTCCAACCACATCTATTAGACCGCATATATCTACCTCTAAGTTTCTTCCATTTTGTAGCAAGCAATTTATATTTTGAAGGTAAATGGACAGCAGCTCATAGCACTAAATAGAGATTAAGATCTTGAATATGGGAATAGTGTTAACAAGCAGGCTGGCACAGGCAAAACAATTACCTTGACGAGCAAGAATTTGCACTTATAATTCTACAACAGATTAGAGTGTTTTACAGTCAAAGGTTGTCAATGGGGATTGAAGCAGACCTGGTGAAATTCAATATTAATTGTCAGCTGGAGGTCATGCTGTTTGATTTAAGTGGATTCCTTGACTCAAAGAATACCATCTTTCCGCAAACAACAGGCGTATGTGACCAGCAAAGGTATATCACAAAAGAGTGGGAATTGCATATGCTTGCTGCTCATTTCCAACAAACAGCATTTTAAAGAGTTTGATCTTTTCCCAAGTTTGAGAACCTTGGTAAATCATTTTTGTCTTCAAATAATAAGCATGGGAACTTAATGAAACTTGATTAAAAAATCCAAAAGACTGTGTTTTCATAGAAATAGAAATGAATCTTCACCCTTTTGTGAATTCCTTTGTACAAAAAACAGGCAAATGGCAAATACTAGCCAATAAAATATTGTCTGGCAAATGCCAATTTAGGACAACCCACATTACTTTCACACTGCCAGTGATTTTATGTAGTTAGGATATATATAAGTAGAATAGCATTTATGAGCATTTTTAACAGCAATGAATATGATAATTGCAATCCTAACACGACCTGAAATGCACTAAAACACTAAACTTCATGTAAAAAAGTTCAAAATGTTGCTGGCATTTCGTACTCACTTTCTCAGTTGCTCCTCTTTCTCCTCCAGAACCTGAAAATAAACCAAAAAATTCCCAGTCAGGTACGGATCCATGCGCATATCCACGCGCAATGTAATAACATTTCGATCAAAAACAAAGCAATTGCATCAAAATATGCGCCTCGAGAAGACAAGGGAACGCAGGGATAGATTGGGCCTGCTAAATTAGAAATATCTTCGAGATCGAAGTAGCATTAAGCAGATAGTGGGCAATTCATAAATAAAATAAATGCCCAATCCCATTATTGTAAGCAAGAGAAAAATTGAAGCCAGTGCAGAAAGGAACAAATGCATGACAGATCTGGTCAGATCTAAAATGACGGACTAAATGCATTTGAGTCCAAAAAGCGGTAATGGGCAGAGGAGACCTTTTCAGTGTAAGCCATCATTGGAAGATCGCCTGGAGTTTGTTCGCTTCCTGCTTCAGCCCGGGCCTCCACTGATGGGGTTGTTCCCATTCAGATCTCTTCCCCTTTCTTCTGCTTACGATGTTTTTGCTGTTGCCACTGTCAAACGTGTCACTTGCTCTCACACTAACCTTTATAGTACACCGGATGATTGGTGGTCAATGTCTCTACTGTCAAAAAG
>ML804239.1:114143-128402 GCA_009831015.1 Picea engelmannii | reverse complement strand
TTGTTGATAAAGGACCCAAATTTTTACTGTTCAAAAAGCCACGAATTTGCAGCCAAAAGAACTATGTTATTGCAGTCATAATAACCTCAGATTTGTTGACAAAAACCCAGAAAAATCAGTTGAAAAAAGCTAAAATCAACCCGAGTCTAGAAGCATTCTTTTGGAGGGCTAAATATTATGAAATTGTGCCTATTTTACAAACTGATTTGGAGCTAGAAAATGAGCAATTTAGATTTCAAAACAAAACACTTATTGCAGATTATGAAAAAGAAGCTTACTGAACTTAAACACAGGGTAGTTAAAAAAGAAGTTTCAGTGGCTATAATTTTACCACGAGTTAATATTTATGTTTCTTGATATTAGATTTTGTCTTAAATTAGTGTTTTTTTAATTGCTAGGTAAAATTTAGTATTTTTATTTTATTTATTTTCTTATTGATCTAACCACTACATAATTTAGACTAATTTGAATCCCAAGGATAAAACTTACAAAAAAAAAACAATTAGTTTAAAAAAAAATCTTTTTGCTATTTTTTATATATATTTTGCTAGAACTTGGGGATTTAAATTTTTTATAAAATTCCATGCCTACTTTTTAAGAGACAGTTGCTCTTTTAATTAATGTAAGTTAATTAGTTGCTCTTACTCTATAAAAGAGAGAGCAAACTAAGAAGAGGGTTCGAAATCTGAGACTTGCAATAAGACAGAGACTGCATTACAGTGTTGTATTGTATTGTTAATTTAGTTTTGATTTAAATTATGTTCTTATTGATATTTTTATAAGTGTTATTGTATTGTATTGTTAACTTAGTTCTGATTTAAATTATGTTCTTATTGATATTTTTATAAGTGTTATTGACACTATTGTTAATTACATTTATTTTGTTGGTGTATGTTTTGTTAAAGTTGTTTTTTTCAAAACTGAATATGATATAGATCATAGCTAATAATGAATTCACTGTGATCGATTTGTAGAGACAAAATAACTATTTATTAGTCTGTTTCAAATCAATCTTGTATTATATTACACTAAATCTAAAGAACTATTTCTTTTGCTTTGTGTAATTAGTATGATTGTTTCATTTGTATTTGTACTTGAATCATTTGTAAATATTCAAACTACTTTGAGATTTATGATTGAATCTTTATCATGAATCCAAATATAGTCCTTCCCTCTTCCTATTAGATACTTTGGCTCTTGATTAGGAGTAAAACTATTCTTTTCCTTGTTAAGATAGGATAGATTAGATTTCTCTTTGTTGCTTGCATCCTAGATTATAATTGCATTTGCATTAAGTCTCTTTTTGCAGGAGCAAAATTCAGCGTGGTGTGGTTGAGCCCTTATGTCAGCCTAAGGGTTTCTTTTTTGAAGCTAGCAGCAAGAGGGTAAATTCAATATATCTTTTCTTGTTGATGGTAATCAGGGATATTACAAGTTAACAAGAAGAGTTAGAAGGTTGTTCCTTCTCTTCTGTTTGTTGATCAAAGTGATAATATACATCAACAAATAGAAGGCCCTGTGTATATCTCTTTGTACATATAGATTAACTTAGCTTAAGTTGATCTTAGGCTAGTCTTAGGACAAGGGTAACTGGAGACCCATAGAACCAGTCAGAATCACCATTTCAATGGATAAGGGTCTAAGTGGGACCCTGACTGGGTGATCTCCTTATAATGTTGAACATGGTCAGTTTTGGCCATCAACAAGACCATATTCGATAGAGGTTTGTCCATATGATGTAGGAACATGAAACAATGGGGAGCACTGCTTTTCAATGGGGACAATTGATATAGGGGGGCATTTAGGTTTCTCAATTTCTAAAAAATGGTCCTGATCCTTGTTAGATTTACAATAGTTTTGCAAGTCTTGAACTTCTAGCACATTTGTTGGGCCCTTTCCGCGTGCTCAATGACCAGAACTGCCAAACACATAGAGCTCGAAATAAGATTTGTAACAACCCAAAGAACATTGAAAATAGAGTTAATATGTGGAAGTCATGGCCCCAGGAAGTTGATGTACAAACTAAGCTTCATGTCGTCTACATTCCTTTCGTAACCTCAACTCATAGGGTTAGGGTTTTTAGCACTATGATAAAATATAGTTCCAACCTCATGCTATAAGAATTTTTTGATAAGCATAGTCATTACATCTCTTCTCAAAGATAATCTACTACAATTCTAGCCATTTTGTATTGCTATGTACATTGTAGTGTTTTTCATCATTTGATTCATTAATAGAATTTGGTTTTCATTGTGATACTTTGCTTTCAATAATGTATTTTGTGTTATCTATGTAATATTTTATTCTTTCATTTCATTCTCTATCTAATTCAGATTAATCAAGATCATCCAAAACATGTCGATAGGCAGTGACCCATCTTAGTAACATTCTAGAGAAACTCCATAAAAATTATCTATACCTTAAACAAGATCCATCATTAAGATCTCTTGTATCTCCTAATCACGTTAGATTGAATTTTATCACCGAGTTTGATAGATACATTATTGATGGAAAAATCATTTAAATGTTCATTATTTTCATAATTTCCATTTGAAAAATTCAATTTTAATGTAGGTAGGTTTATAGGGTATGTTTGTTTCTTCCTAATTTGTCTTATGATTGGTTGGATTTGCAATAATAATTATACAATTGTAAATGTATTTTTTGTTTTTTTTCCACCATTACCATTAAGATTGATTTAGATTGGATCATTATATTATTTGTCATCTATCTCGATGCCTTCAAAGTGGAAAAAATAAGAGGAATAATCTTGTAGGGTCATTTTAATGGCAGGTCCTAGTTTGAAATTTGGGGTTTGAAACCTTCCAGAGCCATTTTGAGGCATTAAATGGAATTTTTTGGGGTCAAAACTTTCTTTACTATAGTTTAGACCCCTTGATGCTAATATACACATGGAGACCTTTCCAACAAAGCAAAAATCACATTAATCAGAGCTCATGAAAAAGTTATGCCTCTCACAAGTTAACCACCATGGTACGAGTGGATTCCATGTCAACCCCCATTACTCACACACATGGCACTAGCCACACATGGACTTTCAAGAATATTCTAGAAGGTCCAAAAACTTATCATAATTGAGGGCTGAGGAAGTCAAAACCCTACCCCTAGATGATTATTGGGAAATGTTAAATATCAGGCTGCTAGGAGAAGGGGTTCCATTATTTAGCATTGTATTTGTTCCATAGTTTAGTAGAGCAACTAGGAGTGTTATTTTGAGAGCATAAAAAAGGAGAGATTCTATATAATAATAATAATAATAATAATAATCTATTTTGAAGGTCACGACCAAGCCACACCAAATTGGTGTATGAGACCCCCTTGTTTGTGGGACAAGGGACCCCCCCCGCCCAACGATTTGACTAGTAAATCTACGGAGGTATACATACCCTACCCCCCTATAGATTTGAACTTGTGACCTCTTAGGAGGAAAGATATGTTCTTAACCATTAGGCCCATTCAGGCTATATACATAGCGACCATATAGGTTGCAGTGTGAAAGACAACTCCACAGAGAGTGCATATTTCTTTGTACTTGCATTGAAGAAAAGAGAGCAAAGCAACCTCACCTTCTAGTTGGTTTTTCTCTTGTATTGAGTTTCCTAGGTTATATCTTGTGTTTATTTGTGGATGGAATGTGAGTATTTATTTATGTTCTCTATTTTTTTTCCATTTCAGCTATTCATACATTTTAAGCATAAAAATTAGTAATTAAAGAATCTAAGATCTAAAGGAAATTAACCTTCATAATAAATATTTCAGTATTTTATTAGATCTGTTGTGATGAATTGTCCAGTGGAATATCTATGGTAATTTACAAATCATATTGGTATTAGAATAGGTTTTCTTGGGGTATTTGTGGAAATTTGCAAGGATCTAGGAATCGATTTAAGAATAAAGTCATAGAACCCTAGCCATGGCCAACAAGTTTGTTCATAACAACCCTTGAGATCCAGCAGAGGAGAGATTTGCAAGACTTGAAGAGGAAGTCGTTGACATATATCACAATATGTCCCTTCTCATGGCGGCTCTAGCAATAAATCTTGGATTGTTAGAAGAAGCTGGATGCTCAAACTCAAAGATCAGATCAGACATGGAATTGGGGGATAATGAAGGCCTAGAAAATGAGTCACGGAAAGAACCCGAGAAAGAGAAACCGAGTTCCAATACCATAAACCATTCACAGTCTTTATTCAATATGGAAGCAAAAGTGGACATAAATCCATACCAAGGTGGGATCGATGCATTATCATTGAATCATTGGTTGCAACAACTAGAAGTTTATTTAAGCATTCACCATATACATGAAGAACAAAATATATTAGATTGAAGTTAGAGGGCCATGATTTAACTATAGAAAATACATATAGAAACACTTAGGCTAGAGGGTGATCCACCAGTAACTAGGTGGGAGGACTTCAAAAGCCTCATCAAGTCTCAATTTTACCCTATCAGGTATGTAGAGGACCAATGGATCCGATGACATCACTTTAGACAGAAGCAATGCGAGAGTGTACATGAGTACACCATTGAGTTCAAAAAGATAACCATCATGCTGGGTATCTCTCCCAAGAACCTAGATGTACTCCTCAAGTATCTGGGGGGTCTACATAGCCATCTATGAAAGCAAGTGATTCTTTTCAAGCCAAGAAAAATGGATGAGGCATGTGTACATGCACAATATATGGAAAATATAGGCCAAAATAAAGGGAAGCCAAGCAATTGATCCAGGTGGATATCGGTGGCCACCCACCTTTTCCAACTGGTTCAAAACAATTTTCTGGCAATTTTGGAAATTTACTATTTTTAGTAGTTTTTAACTTTCGGGGCCATTTTGAGGCTCTAAACGATGTTTTTTTGTTTGTTTGTTGAGAAAATAGGTTTGCAATATGGAAT
Organism: Picea engelmannii; assembly: GCA_009831015.1. Taxonomy (NCBI): domain Eukaryota; kingdom Viridiplantae; phylum Streptophyta; class Pinopsida; order Pinales; family Pinaceae; genus Picea; species Picea engelmannii. Next base: position 123,488 of record ML804239.1, on the reverse strand, counting down.
AACCCTTGGTATTGTGCCTAAAATGAATCTTCTCGACGATACCTTTCCAACGGGCTATTATACGCCTAAAACAGAGATCGCATGCAAAAGTTACGACCCCGAGAAGTTGATGTACTAACTTACCCAAACAGGGCCCACATGACTTTTGACGCTTCATCTCCCAGGGTTAGGTTTTTGGATGTCTAGGGTTTTTAACATTCCTGCTTATTGTAAAAAGGCCTTCAGAGCCTCATTGTAATCGTCTTCTTGCGAATAAGTGCAACCGTCACATCTCTTCTCAGAGATAAGCTGCCACCATTCCAACAAGCTTGTTTCCGCTGCATTTTACAGTTTTCATCTTATTTCGTTATTTAATAGAAAACCAGTTTTACTGTATCTCTGTTATTTTGTGTTAAGCACCTGTTAATAATCTGTATTCATTTCGTTCTGCTCATAAAATCCGGATCAACGGTTCCAAGCAAAAAGAGCACCAGGAAGCTTCGAAAGAGGGGAAGAATAAGTGGAAAGGGGGAAAGGATAAGAAGACAATAGTAACTGCACATCAATGCAAGGATTTTATCAACCATTATAACTATTTCAATATTTATGGGCACACTAAGGGAAAATGTTGGAAACTACATCGAGAGTTGAGCCCAAAGAACCACAAGAAGGATGCAAAGAAAAATAATATTCTAGCCATGGATTTGGGAAATCAAATTGAAATCAACTTTGATGTGGATGAGAGGATTGTTTGCACATCAATGCAGAAGGATGTGAATATGAGTAGCCTTCATCATCGGGAAGAGAAGGAGATTACCAAACTTTTCACATCAAGATCCAGGTCAAGAAGACCAAGATAGACGCCCTGTTCGACTCTGGTTCACAGGATAATCTCATAGTAGTGGATCTGTTCAACAAGTTTGGATTGGAGGTCATGATCATCTTATCCCATATCCATTGGGATGGGTAAACAAGGATGCAAAAATCAATGTAACAAAACAATGTAAGATTACATTTGTTGTAAGTGTTGATTTCATTGATGAAGTGGAATCGGATGTAATACCCCTTGACGTATGTGGAGTAGTGTTTGGAATCCCCTACATGTATATGAGGGATGCAACCTTCATGCAGAGAGCCAACTAGTATTGATTAATCAAGGATGGGAAATTCTACATCATCAATGCGCATAAAGGTAAATCAAAGATTTCTCTAGTAAGTGCCAACTAGGCCAAGAAGTTGATTAGTTCCATTAAGAAATATGTTTTACTTCTTTTAAGATAAAATCATACTGAGGATGAGTCAATAAGAGTAAAGGAATCCCTGGAGGGGTGTACTAAAGAGAAAAAACATCAGTTCGAGGAGTTCCTACAAGCATATAGGGGAGTGTTCCAAGAGCCTAAAAGGATACCACCCAAGAGGTAAGTGGAGCACAATATACGATTATTTCTAGACTCCCCATTGTCGAATATTGGGTTGTATAGACAGTCTTTTCTAGAAGAAAATGAAGTGAAGAAGTAGTTGTAGCAACTGTTGGAGTAGGGTGTGATTCAACCAAGCATCTCACCTTTTGCGTCACCTATCATAATTGTACCAAAGAAGGATGAGACTTGGTGAATGTGTATCAACTATAGAGCATTGAACAAGATGCCTCTAAAAAATCGATAGCCTCTGCCCAGGATTGATGATCTGTTAGATCAGTTGCAACACAAAATATTTCACCGAGCTTGATCTCAAATTAGGATACCACCAGGTACGCGTCAATGAAGAAGACACATGAAATATTTCCTTCAAGGCAAGGCAAGGTTTGTATGAATGGTTGGTCATGCCATTTGGTTTATGTAATGTACCAACTACATTTATGAGACTGATGAATGATGTATTACACCCATATCTAGATTCTAGATTCATTTGTTATAGTCTATTTGAATGATACACTGGTTTGTAGTGATACTTGGGAGGAGCACTTCTCACATCTCATGGAGGTGTTATATACTCTAAAGAAGCACCAACTACTAGTTAACTTCAATAAATGTGAATTTTCTCAGCAGTCTTTGGTGTATTTAGGGTATGTGATCGATGGAGGGGAGCTCAAGATAACTCCCACAAAGATGGAGGCCATCATGAAATGGCCAGTTCTTACAAATGTCACTAAAGTTAGGAGTTTTGTTGGGGTAGCACAGTACTTGAGAAAGTTCATAGCTTCATTTTTAGTAGTAGCTACACCAATCCACACCATAACAATGAGTGGTAAGAGTTTCCAGTGGGGGAAGAATTAGTAGAAAATAAAGATCACTCAAGCACTATTTCTCACATTACCACACTTGCAAAATCCTTTCAAAGTAGAGATATATGCAAGTGGGTATGCCATGGGAGCAGTTTTGATGCAAGGAGGAATGCTTGTATGTTATCATTCCAAAATATTTCACGGGGAAATTATTAACTACCCTACCCATGACAAGGAACTCTCTTCCCCGGTTCAAGTTGTCAAGAAGTGGAAGCACTATCTGATGGCCAAGGAGACCATCATCCACACAGATCACCAACCGCTACAGTATTTGCAGGCCCAGAGTAAGCTACAACAAACCATGCATTAAAAAATGATGGGGTTTTTACAACAATTTCATCTAGTCACCAAGTATAAGAAGGGAAACACAAACAAGTTAGAAAACATGATTTCAAAGCCACCCACATCCAATATTACATCTTTGGGAACTCTGATGCACAAGGAGCCTTTTACTGATGATGCATACAGAGAGGCATACACATAAGATGAGAACTTCAAGGAGGTGTTTCAACAACTACATGGCCAAATTCATATAGAAGAAGGTGATGGTAAGACTGACTATCATTTCTAGAATGGGTTACTCTACAAGCTCGAAAAGCTCTGTGTCCCTAAAGGTGAATGACTATAGTTTATTAGAGAGGCTCACACCTCCATGGTTGCAGGACATTTTGGTGTTGGGAAGAAAGTTGTCAACTTACAAAGGTAAGTGTACTGGCCCAAAATGTAAGAAGATGTAGCATGGTATATTAGAGGATGTATAATTTGTTGTACCAACAAGCCTAGTAATAGGAAGCAAGGTCTATACCATACCTGTACCCACTTGACCTTGGGAAAACATTCCATGGATTTTGTGGGAAGTTTACCAACAACCAGGAAGGGACATGATTATCTGTTTGTGGTAGTTTCCAGGTTCAACAAGATGTGCATTCTCATGCTTTGTAAAAATACCATCAAAGGACAAGAAACAACAAACATGTTCTTTGAACAAGTCGGGGTGCACTTTGGGATACCGAGGTGCATCATCTCAGACAAGGATACCATATTGCATAGTACAATTTGGACTACATTGTGGGAGAAGATGGACACTAAGTTTAAGAGATCTACAACATTCCATCCATAAACAGATGGGCACACATAAGTAGTCAACATGACTTTGGTGAAACTTTTGAGGGGTTACAATTAGAAGCATCCAAAGACTTGGCATGAAAATATGATTTACACACCACACTCTTATAATAGAGCAGTCCACACCTCTATTGGTAAGTCACCTTTCGAAACTTGCTTTGGATATTTTCCACCGTCACCCTTGGATGTTGTATATGGATGGGATGGAGGAGTGAGGGAAGACCTCACAAGAAATGTATTGAGAGCAAAAAAATTTGTTGAAAAGATTAGGAAAATCCATTTGCAAGTACAAGAGACGATGAAGAAGACACATGAAAAATACAAGGCTAAACATGATCAACACATAACCTGGAAGTCATTCAAAGTGGAAGACAAAGTTTGGCTACAACTGAACAATGAAAGACTACAAAGTCCTAGTAAGAAGATCAAGGCTCTACCGTATGGACACTTCGGTGTATTGGAGAAGGTGGGAGAGAACGCCTATAGACTCAGTCTACCCCCATACATGCACATTTACTCAGTATTGAATGTGGAGAATCTCAAACTGTACGAGCCTTCCATGTTGGATCAAGAGGATGAGCATGTCCTACTTTCCATAGAGGACTTAACACCATATACTCATGCAGAGTTGGCAGAGGACATAATCTTGTAGAAGCAGTCGAGAACTACAAGATAGGGGCATCATGACCTTTGGCAAGTTGGGTTGAAAGGAAATCTTCCAGACAAAGCAAAGTGGTACTCCATGGAGAAGGTAGAGGAAAAATTTAGTCACCTCATTCAGTGAATATTTTGTGGACCAAAAGCCTCCCTAAATTGGGAGGTATGATCCAGAATGTATCATTATATTATTTTTCATCTATCTCGATGCTTTTAGAGTGGAAAAAATTGGAGGAATCAGATTGCAGAGTCATTTTAATGGAAGGTCCATGTTTGGAAGATTGGGGTTTGAAACCTTCCAGAGCCATTTTGAGGCATCAAATAACATTTTTGGGGGTCAAAACTTCCTCAACATTAGCTTATACCCCTTGACAGTATTCTGCACATCGATACCTTTCCAATGGTGTAAAAATCGCGTCAATCATAGCTCATATGTGAAAGTTATGCTTCCCACAAGTTGATCTACCGTGTTGACCACTATGGTACAGGTGGATGCCATGTCAGCCCCCATTACTCACGCATATGGGGCTAGCTACGTATGGACTTTCAAGAAGATTCTAGAAGGTCCAAAACCTTATTGCAATTGAGGGTCGATGAAGTAAAAATCTTATCCCTAGATGGTTGTCGAGCGATGTTAAATACTAGGTCGTTAGGAGGAGAAGGGGTTCCATTCTTTAGCATTGTATTTGTTCCATAGTTGAGAAAATCACCTAGGAGTGGTATTGTGAGAGAATAATAGAGGAGGAGATATTTTCTAGCATCCATACAAGCCACGGTGTCAAAGGAAACTACACAGAGTGTGCCTTTTTCTTTGTACTTTCATTTGAAGAAAAGAGAGAAGAGTGACCTCACCTTCTAGTTGGGTTTTCTTCCATATTGAGTTTCCTAGGTTATATCTTGTGTTTATTAATGGATGGTGTGTGAGTATTTATTTATATTCTCTATTTTTTGCATTTTTTTTTCTTTATATGTCTGGAGGAATCAACAACTAGTTGGGCACGTGCTCGCGTTATACGTGGCCATGTTATGCAAGTGCTACCACTATAACCTCCAGGTGTGCCCACGATGCCCCTTACGCGGCACACAAGGTAAGTCAGAGGGAGTTGAACTAGAAACCTCTTGGAACTTCATTTTCACGGCACTTGCCAATTGAGTTGCCCCCCCGGGGGCTCTATTTTTTGCATTTTAGCTATTGATACAATTTAAACAAAAAAACCAGTAATTATAGAATCTGAGATCTAAAAGAAATTAACCTTCACAATAAAGATTTCAATATTTTATTAGATCAATTTTGACAAACTGTCCAATGTAATATCCATGACAATTTATAGATCAAATATAATTATTTTTCTACATTAGAGTGGTTTGGAGACATTTTTATATTCTTCATCTAGTTCCATGAAGGGGAATTAGAACAAATTGTTGTTTTAATTTGAACATTGGATTGTTAGGTATGTACATGTGAATTGAGTGTGGCTTTTATAAGATTTCTTAATAATAATTCAAGTAGATCATGTTTTTTCTATTATTGGTTTCATCGTATCATTTTATGCTATTGAAAATTAAATAGTATTATTGGAGTCATTTTTTGTCATTTCATTTTTTAATGAAGTGAATTTGGGTATCTTTGAAAAATATAGGTTTAAGTTTTTATAATTTTTTTATGTGTGCTACTGGTTTTTGAATGCACTCTATTGTAAAAACCCTAGTCTGAAGCTGAGTGTGGATGGAGCTAAACGTTGGACGGTTGGGGGGGAGATCCCTCTTGATGTAGAAGCTATGGCATTTTAGGCAATGGTGACAACCTTTGCTAGAAACTCCAGAGCCCAACCAACTCATTTTGTGAAGATACTAGAAGAAATACCGAAAGAAAAACTCCCTCCAACCTTGTCGAGATGCAAAGCTTTCACTCTGGCTGATCGAGGTTTGGTTGGGAAATTTACGAGGATATGGCCTTCCCCCAAGATGGTGGTTGCTTGGGTACAAAAGTCTTGGAAACGCCACATGAAGGGGCAATTGTATCAATTTTTTGTGGAAGAGGCTTTTATGTATTTTTGTTCGAATCTAAGGAAGATAGGGACCTGGTATTCCATAATGGTTTGTACTTTCTTGGTACAAGGGGAATGTATCTAAATAGATGGTCGCCTAATTTTGACCCAAAAACTGACATACCTTCAACCATTATAGTTTGGGTGAGACTTTTGCATCTTCCTCTTCATTGCTTGAGTGATGATGCACTTTGTTGCATAGGTAATACTCTTATTAAATACATAGATAGGGTAGAGCCAAGGAAAATATGTTCTCCAAGGGAGAATTTGTGTGGAGGTAGAGCTAAGGGAGGATTTGTGTGGAGGTGGACTTGGAAAAAGGGCTTCCTGATGCAATGATAATTTTGCTTGACAATTGGAAGCACCTCCAACAACTATACTATCAACATCTCCCTTTCAAGTGTAAGTTATGTCATGAATATAGACACTTCACTAAGGACTGCAAAATATTAGGAAACCAACAAAACCTAGATACAGGGAATGAAGAACAATGGAAATCAGTTTCCAAGAAGGTAGGATATGCGGTCAATTTGAGGGTGAGATATCAATATTTTCTAGGGAACAAACTCTCTACAACCAGGAGTAGTAGCTTTGGAGGAAACAAACTTGTCAAAGGCTCCACATCAAACCTTCATAGGACATCGACCACAGTTTCATGAGGCATTCCTATGGGGAATAATAGTTTTAGTGTTCTAGTGGGTGATGATCCAAATCAAATCGCTGAGAATAGGAAAAGGTTAGAATGAAGGAAGGGAGTGAGCTCGACCCCTGGGGAGCCCCATTTACTTTGAACCTCAGCCTGCATCCCAAATGGGAAAGAGACGGGGAAGCCAACCATTTCAAAAGAAGAATTAGAAAATGAGGAAGGATTGGATCCGAGTAAGGAAGAAGAAACAAAGTAATGTTGGGCATGGAAGACGTAGAAAATTTTAAAGATGCAGAAGTTACTTTTCCATAGAAAAAAGGAAAATAAATGGAGGCCATGACTTCTACATATGATGAGATAGAAGATAAGGTGTCAGAGGATAACTTTCTGAGGACATTTGGAAGAAAGGATGCCAAAACCCTGAGGGAGGAACATGCAAACACGAAAATACTGATGGGTTCTCAACAAACCTTTGAAAGAATGATAAAAATTAGTCAAAAACCACCAAAAGCACTAGGAATCAATGTGACCCCAAGAGGGGGATCCTCTAAATCAAATAAATAAAGTCGATAGTCTTCTGGAATTGCAGGGGGTTGGGCAGTGACCCAAAAGTATTTGCAGTACGAGACATAATCAAATTGGAAAATCCCTTTATTGTCCTACTTTAGGAGACTAAAATGCAAAATTTGGAAGCAATCAATATCGGGAAATGCATATGGAAAGGTAGAAAAGGAATATCAAAAGACTCAAGAGGGGCATATGGAAGACTATGCACTCTCTAGAACATACGAGAGGTAAGCTTGGAACTCACCTTTCAAACCCAAAATTGGATTCTCACTAAGTCCAAGTTCATTCAAACTGGTAAGACTATATGAATCTTTAACGTTTGCATGCATGTAAGTTATAAGGACAAAGAAATATGTTGGTCGTCCATTCTCATCTTAAGGACACAGAGGTCACTAAGGATTGCATCATAGCTTGTGACTTTAATGTAAGCATTCATAGTTCAGTGAAAAGAGGAGGTATGATTGTCTAAGACCCCTTCAGAAATAAGACATAGGAGTTTATATCTAATTAAGACCTCATTGACATTATTACCCCCTCTCACCTAGGATTAACTAGAGGAGATTATTCTTCACGATCCACATTGTAGAAAATGGTCCCAAAGATGATGACCAAAATTCTCCATGGACAACAACCCCTCAAATTCCTCTCCCTCATCATTGCTCTGCTCATACACTTGATTATCATTCTCATTGGATGATGGTGGTCTAGCACACATGAGGTACATTAGCCATTGTTTCATACAAATTGTCACATTTAATGCATTGGGCATTTAGGTAAGGATCCTGGATTCAAGTCATATAATGAATCATGATGCTCGGAAATTATGCCTTTTGTCTTGCTTCACCTTGGTGGCCATCATATGTACTCTAGTCAAGTGTTGTCACTCTTGGGGAAAGGGGGTACTACTGGGAGGCCTTGATAGGGTTAATGTACTCGTACCTTTTACATAATTAACACTTTCCATCTACATTCCTCCCGTTGTTTTATCTTTAGGAAATGGTTGTTACATGTATCCCAAAAAGGTCTGTAATTCATTCTCCTATGAGAAGAAGGGGCTTGAATGCTCTAGGTTGATGCAACTAGTAAAAAGAATGGAAAGAGCATGTTATAAATTCAAAATGTAAAAGAGTGAAGGGATATGAATGATAAATCAAAAGCCAAGATAGCTTGAGCTCTACCCCCTCACTATGATGCCATCACCCTAAGTCCTGATGCACTAAATGCATATCTAAAGAAATGACTTAATTGAATCCCAATGTAATAAATGCATATACTTGAAAAAGGGCTTACAAAGCAATTAATGAATATCTAAAAACAAGATAAGGGTGGAAAAAATAGTGCCAAAGAAAGGGTAGCTCAATGCACCAAGCACTTCCTGTACAAAGGTGATCATGGAGATGAACATCACATGTGGCCTTGCATGTCAATCACACCATGACCATGAATTAAACCCCATGTCATACCACTCATTCATACTTACACTTTGATGGTTTTCTCAAGAACTACTCCTCTACTTGGGTACTGGCACACCTAATAGGGTTTTTTGATGGTCCTCCCATACTTAAACTTGGAAAATCGTATAATGTCATAAGTTAGTGTGAAGTTTGAAGAAGATACCTAATGTGAATTACTTACATGGCTTTTGCATTACACTGTGACTTACATTTTATGATTCTAGTGAGTCATGTATCGATGATGGTTGGTCTCACTTGATTCTCTGAGCCCCTTCTTGATGACGATGCACCCCTTGAGATGTTCCTTTGGAGGACATTGATGATGCTTCCCTTGCACTTCATGGAGGATGTTGAAGCCCTAATGATGAGCATTGGATTACATGATGACTTGGCATGCCTCTTGGCATCCATCACCACCTCCTGGACATGGGACGTTGCACTTTTGAGCTAGGACATTGCATATGGAGCCTAATGTGTCACCTAGATCCCTTGAGGATGTCAAGTACCCCTTGAGGACATTGTGGTTTGGATTGATGATGTGTCTCTTGATGATGATGGTACACATGTTTGGTGTAACACCCTGTT